>CM021103.1:119512679-119642648 GCA_007115665.2 Sequoiadendron giganteum | reverse complement strand
AAGATGTTAAAGGGTGTCTAAAAATATAATTGGTTAGTGGGTTTAAGATTGGATCTGATATTTTTGGTCCAGAAACTAGGTCTACAGACCTATAAGGGAATTTGAGTGAGTTTGTGAAGAGTTGGAGAGATAGGTTTAAAAGGGTTGCAAAAGTGTTTGTAAAGGCTTTAATTGTGATTGTAGGTTGATTTTCTCCCTGTTCTACATCAAAATTTATTGCTTCCCTCAAACATTTATAATTCAAGCAACGTAATCCTTTAATAGTCCAAATTGCAAAAGGACAACAATCTTCAATGGCTTGTTACCTGGATATTGTGTTGGTTATGGGAATTCCATCTGAGGCATTGGGATCACGTCTCTCTATTTTTGTTATCTTAGAGTCATTTTTCCATGGTGTCCAATTTTGACTTGATGGAAAAAGTGTCAATTGCAAGCAATGTAAAAATGCAAAGTGGTGCAACTTTTATTTTGCAGCTCGTGTGACCAAATAGAGTGTTCCAACACATTTGAAGAGGTATTTTTATGCTAGGCATGGTCCTCTTTCACACCCAGACACATAGAATCACTCTAAGCTACATTCAACTGGATCGATCCCTTAAGAGTCCAAAGTACAAAATGGCTGCAAACTTTAGCATTATGTTACTCGGATATGATGATTCTTAGAAACTTCTCATCTGATCCTATGGGATCGTGTTTGGCCCCTCTACAATAACCTCTCTCATTTTTCACTATCTCAGAGGCATTTTCTCGTGGTGGTGAATTCTCACTTAGAGAAAAATTTGTCAAATGCAAGTAGTTGAAAGTTGCAAAGTGGTGCAACTTTTGTTCAACAACTCGTGTGACCAAATGGACTATTCCAATGCATCTAAATAGGTATGTTTATGCTAGGAATGGTCCTCTTTTGCACCCAAACATGCAGAATCACCCCGAGCTAAGTTCAATCAGGTCGATCCCTTAAGAGTTTAAAGTGCAAAATGGCAGCAAACTTCAACATGTTACTCGAATACTATGACACTTAGAAAATTATCGTCTAATCCTATGGGGTCATGTTGTGCCTCTCTATAATAACCTCTCCTGGTTTTCGCTATCTCAGAGGCATTTTCCCATGGTGGCAAATTTTCACTTGGGGAAAAAGTTGTCAAATGCAAGTAGTTGAAAGTTGCACAGTGGTGCAACTTTCATTCTGCAAATTGTGTGACCAAACAGACTATTCCAATGCATCTAGATGGGTATGATTATGCTAGGAATGGTCTTCTTTCCCACCCAAACACGCGGAATCGTTCTAAGCTACGTTCAACCAACTCGATCCCTTAAGGGTCCAAAGTCCAAAAGGGAAGCAATCTTTGATGGGCTATTACTCAAAAATCATGATGCTTATGAACTCTTTGTATGAGCCTATGGGGTCGCGTTGGGCCCCTCTACAATAACCTCTCTCGATTTTTGTTATCTCAGAGTTGTTTTCCCGTGGTGTCCATTTTTCACTTTATGGAAAAAGTGTCAAATGCAAGCAGTGTAAAGTTGCAAAGTGGCGCAACTTTCATTTTGCAAATCATGTGACCAAACAAACTGCTCCAACGCATCCCGATAGGTACATTTACACTAGGAATGGTCCTCTTTCACACTGAAACACTACTTCATGTACTATGAATATTATGTTTTGCAAGTGTTGTGAAGATAATATATCATTTGCTTAATTGAGTTGTTCAATCAAAGGATTAAATATATTGGAATCTTTTTAGGAATATTTTAATGAATCATTTCATGGAATAACAATTGAAAACATGTTTTTTGCTTTTAGATAAATCATTTCATGGAACACTTTGGATTAAACTAAATTGAGATATGTAAGAACAAGGGAGCATTAGGAAATACATTGCTCAAGGATCTTAAATAAGCCTTCTTGGTGCAGGGGCACCAAATGCATTTTATATTAATGTTGTCAAATGAGGTCTTTTGATAGTTTTAGTTGTGTTTGATTTTTTCTCAATTCAATAAGGTCCTAATAGACCATCTAATAGGTAATTAGGAGTCATTGAGTTTATGTTTTCACATTTTTCAAAATTGTCAAAAGTGCAATATTGAAAAGTAAAAGTGCAAAAAAAATGTAAAATTGAGGAAGCCCAATAGTCATGGGCATTCAAAGGGCAATTAGAATAGTTGCAATAGGTTGGTTAAGGTTTAAAATATGTTTTAAACTCGATGGATGAAGGTTTTTGGAGGATTTTGAAAGATTGAATAATAAAGCTCCTGCTTTCATTGAAATTCTATATCTTTTCTATTGAATATTGTTGTTGTAGAGTAGTTGCACGACCTGTATGACCTGATGGTGACTCCAAATTGATTTTAATTGTTGTTTTAGTGTCCTATCTATCATTTTGACTGATTTTGAGGCATTCCCATTGGGGTTGTAGAATCTTATTGAGTTTTCTCTATAGGCGGGTCTGAAACTCCAATTTTAAGGTTTTGAGGACATAAAAATATGATTGTGGCCCATTCCACTGACTATAACTCCTATAGCTGAGTGGAATGGGCCCAATATGGTAGTATTTAGTTGATTGAATGGTTTTGGGAGCAAGAGAGGTCATTTGGGGGTTTGGGCATGATGCCCTAGTTGTCAAATTTGAATGTTTTGAGTGAAATTTGATGGTTAAAGGTGGGTAGGTGAGGAAAACTCTTGGGGCAGAAAAATTTGGTGATAGATTAAGCATGCATAGTCCATTTTAAGCATGTTTTATGCATTGGTGAATTGTAAATAAGTTGGGAAGTGGGATTTTTAGTAAACCCCTTTCTAACTCGCTAAAAATGAGGGTTTTGTATAAAAAGGACTTAGTGAGCAGCTCACTAGCTAAAAGTTGTAGATTTGGTGGTTTTATAGACTAATAAATGACTGTCCATAGGTATTTTGGGTTGGAAGATTGTTCTAGTGGAGAGTTTCTTTGTAAATTAGGCCTATTTGGCTTAAGGGGACATCGTAGAAGCATCAGTTTGAGGGATTTTTTCTAAAAGAGTTATATGAGATTTTGAGATGTGTTTTGGTATGCCTTAAAGGGTGTCTAAAAATATAATTGGTTAATGGGTTTGAGAGTGGACTTGTGAGATAGGTCCAAGAAACTAGGTTTGTAGACCTACAAGGCAAATAGTGAAGTTGTGAAAGGAATCACCCTAATTAGGGTTTTGGAGATTGAAGGCTTGTTGAAATCAGTTAAATTTTTGATTGGTAATTGAAGGACTCCCTGCTATGCATCACTTCACTCTCGTTGCAATTTTGGGTGGATTATTACTTTCAAAGTATTGGGAATGCTTTGCCTATTTTCTAGTTGGCAGTTGCCATTCTAGAAGGCTCGTCTCTTGATATATTTTATACTCATTCTTAATAAATTATCAAGTTAATAATCAGTGCATTTATTTATAGTTAATATTTTCTTTTCAACATGTACAATTTTGGAATTTATAACTCTACTAGTATTCCTAGAAATATTGAAGTTGTTTAGCATCATCTAATAAAGTTTTTTAGCATCAATCAATTAATATTCAAGACAAACCATGAAGGGCAACAATAATCAATGCAAGGGATAACCAATTAATAAGTATACATGTGAATAAGTCAAGCATGTACATGTGAATAAGGGAAGCACAAATACTCAAAAACATGTAAGCCTTGAAGTATACACATGAATACATAGTATACGCAAATTAATACAAAGTATATGCATGAATACAAGGTATACACATGAAAACAAATAAGTTGCAAAGTATACATTGGAATACATGTAAGTCACAAAGTATACACATAACTTGTAAAGTATACACTTGAATACACGTATCTCATATCTATTGAACCATGGATTTATAATGCAAATATAGACACCATCGATAAAAAATATCTGTATTAACCAAATATCCATGTAGGCATGCATCAATATATCGATATAAGTATAAAATATAGGTACAAAATAGCCATATAGGCTTACGAGAATGCCATATAGGCATACAATTTCAAATATATCCAATACAAAATATGTACAAAAATGCCATATAGACATACAACAAAGGGCTCTAGAATCATAATTCATCGCTCTTCATCCCCTTGAAATAAACTATTTCCCTTTGCTTGTCAATCAGATGTCGATACGTCTGTCACTTGTTTATGCTACAGTCGAGGAGTGCTCCTGGTGCTCCTCCTAGGGTTTAGTTCTTGGTCAAGCCTTATCTATTACAATAAGAAGTAAAGACATTAGTATATAGAAATTAAATTAAAAAAAATGATATATTTAACAAAATAATCACTTACCACCATCTGATGATCACTCTCCATGAGGGAAATATTCAAATTCCCATGTTGAGGCATGTTGAAGCCCTATATAAACCATCCAAATAAAAATTAAACTACGAATCAATAATGGTTTGATTTTTCACTAACATCTATAACAATGAATGTAAATTTAAATTTAGTAATTTGCCTCATACCTCCCCTGTCAGAGCCATCGAGGATTTTATAGAAGATGAAACACCGATGTCCATTGCCATCTGAACATTCGAAGGTGTTTCCGCTTCCAACAACTAAAAATAAAACAACAAATTATTCAATCATGAAAACTACAATAGCAATCCACATCATGACTTATAATGTATGAAATAATGAACAAAATTTTGAGTACTTATTAAACTATATGTTTCTGACTATCATGCTTACTATTTTCCCTATCCATATCTTGTTCAAAAGCACCTTTTTTTAGGCTTTTACCCATAGCAGCAAGCCGGTGAACCATTTGATAAAATGCTTTCGTAGACATGTATGATAACTGTGGTGGCATAGAGAAGGCAGTGAGTTGTTTGAAAAAATGCCTCAAAGAAATGAGATCTCATGGTGATGGAATTCCATTACAAACCAATGCACGTCATGGTATTCCATCACCATAAGACCACATTTCTTTTAGGCATTTTTTCAAACAATTCATTTCCTTCTCTATGGTATTATTGCTTACTATTATGCTTTGTTATAAATTTTTCTAGCATCCATAGTTTGTTGGAAAGCACCTATTTTAGGCTTTTAGCCATAGCAGCAAGGAAGTGAGTAGTTTGATAAAATGCTTTGGTACACATGTATGGAAAATGTGGTATCATAGAAAATTTGGTGAGCTATAATTTGAAGAAATGCCTCAAAGAAATGCAGTCTCATGGTGATGGAATGCTTTTAGCCATATCAGCAAGGAAGTGAGTAGTTTGATAAAATTATTTGGTACACATGTATGGAAAATGTGGTGTCATAGAAAAGGTAGTGAGTTATTTAAAGAAATGCCTCAAATAAATGTGGTCTCATGGTGATGGAATGGTATTCCATCACCATGAGATTGTATTTCTTCGAGGCATTTTTTCAAACTACTAACTACCTTGTCTATGCTATTGCTTACTATTATGCTTTGATAGATTTTTTCCAAGCATCCATAGTTTGTTGGAAAGCACCTTTTTTAAGCTTTTAGCCATAGTAGTGATGAAATGAAATGTTTGGAAAAAAAAATTGGTAGACATGTATGGAAAATGTGGTAGCATAGAAAAGGCAGTGAGTTGTTTGAAAAAGTGCCTCAAAGAGATTGAGTCTCATGGTGATGGACATCACCATCAGACCGCATTTCTTTGAGGAATTTTTTTCAAACAACTCATTACCTTGTCTATGTTATTACTTACTATTATTCTTTCATATATTCCTTCCAAGAATCCAAAGCATAGACAAAATAGTGAATTGTTTGAAAAGTTGCCTCAGTAAAAATTCGTCTCATGGAATGCCATGACAAGAAAATGTAATTGGAGGTTGCTCCTACTTATTACTTATGCTATGTGAAGTAATTGAATCACTGCTTATGTTGACTTTCTAAACAACTATATTGTAGTTGAAATTTTGCCATCTATCAACATCTAGTTATTAGTTATGGAATTTGAAGTAATGCTTCGAGTTTGAAAGATATGTAATGCAACGTAATCAATAATATGAATATAAACTACACAAATCTATTAAGTACAATTCACTAGTTAAACTCTTTATTCTATTACTTACATGTAGGTTTGACTAAATCCACTGGCACTGGGAGGTGTTCCCTCGAAACCTCCAATATTAGTCTATTCAACATCCAAAATCACATATTAAAATACCATTCATAAAACAATACTATTAACATGTAATAAATTTATAATTTTTTATTAGTTACATACCTCAATGTTAGGTGCAATGGAGAAATAAGTAGGTGTAGGGCCGGTGTATCTAGTATCAACATTGTGACCCTGCAATTGTATTAAAATCATAAAACTAAATTAGCTAATCTTGCATTTCAAAATTGAAATTTAATAAATTAAATTCAATGAACATGCTAACTTTTACTTGAGTATCAATGCCATATGCCTCATGCAAAATTACAGCCACCCTTTCCATCTCCATAGTTGTAGATGGATCATGCATAGTAGACTCTTGAGTGTCGGTGGGGTCATATGAACAAGTCGCCTCGTAAGATTGACACAAATGGGATCGAAGCCCACCACTCACAAACTCCCCTAGATAGCATTGTAGAATAGGGGTGGCATGTTGGATGGCACTCTAAGTCAAAGATTTGATGGCCTGCAAAGTATCTACATCGGCACTCTCCTTCACGATGGAAGGGATAATGATGTGCTCATGAGGTGACCTAGCAAGAGGTCGTCTCTTGTCATGTAGGATCTAGCTATGCACTGGTTCTATCTTTTCTTGGCCCCCCACCTCTCCCCTAGAAGTCCCTCATATCAAAATAATTTGGGATTTTGTTCAAGATGAACTCACAATATAGTTTCCTAAGGAAATACTGTGGGACTTAATAATTTTTGCATGGTGGGTAATCAAAAACCATGTACCACCTATCCCAAAAAAAGTTCCTAATCTATTGGTGGTGGCACCAATGAATAGGAAACCTCTTTGCATTGAGGCTAAAATTTGAATTTGTGTGTGGATCAGTGAATAATGAGCACAAATCACCTTTTGTAATTTTAAAATCTTTTACTGCTTTATATGATAATTTATCTTCCTAATAAGCCCTAGTCGCCTGCCTCCTATCCTATCAACCAGTTAATTGTTTACTGATTGAATCTACATGTTTTAACATTTATTTCAGTGAAGTTTCTAGGGTCATTCTTTCTGCGATTGAACCATTTGGATCATTCAACCTCCTGATTAAATCCTCAATTTGTTTTTTTACTATTCTCAATTTCACTCATTAAGTTTTGTTGAGTGCCAGGAGGATGTTGAGGGATTGGTGGAGGAGATTAATGTTGTGGTTGATTAACTTAAGGATTTTTTTGTTGTTGTTCTTGATTTTCTTGTTGAGGATTTTTTTCCTCTTCTTGTTGTTGTGCTTGTTTAGGATTTTGAGGAGGGTTTGCAGGTTGATTAACATCTATAAATTAAAAAAATAAATATAAAAAACAACCTAAAACTAACAAATTCAAAATAAAAAACAAATAATCCCTACCTCTCAAACCTCCTCGTCGATGCGGTGGCATCCCGACAATGAAACAACAACCGTTGATGAAGAATTTTGCAAAATACCTCCTCCTAGAATGCAAGCGCAGAATATTGGGGTTTTGGTTGTGGGCAAGAAAAAAACACAATCACAAGTTAAAATGAATTCAATTTCTTTTTCTTTTTCTTTTAATAGGTCATAACACAAGCGTGTTATAACGCGCTCAGGTTATGGGCTCGTTGTGGCTGAGCCTCAGGCTTGGCACACCAAGCCATAATGCGAGCACGTTATAACGCACTCACATTATGAGCTTTCAAAACTTTTTTAAAAAGTTGGCCACAAATTGGCTACCCATCTTTGTGCACCTGTCCTATAATTATTATATAATATATTTTAATAATATATCTAATCTATATTGTAATATTATATCATATAATTATAATAATTCTTATAATTATATAATATAGTTAGAATTAGTCTTATCGTTGCGGATGCTACTAGGATACCTATATTTAAAAAATATATCTAAAGTATGTCGAGAAATATCTTCTCAAGGCACCTATTTTTTATCAATTTACCTCACATAGGTGGTGATAGAGCTTTTAAAATTGTTACAAATCTTGATTAATTTTATGATTCTATCAGGTTGTTACCCTTGTGTTTTAGGGGTTGAATGTTAGGGTTTAGTTGTTTATTACCCTTGTTTCAAATCTTCATGCCTTTTGAACCCTCACGTTATGTTTTCATATTGACCTATTACTTTGGGTTGCCGGTCATGTAAGTCATCAATGGAGCCTTTTATGTCATGCACTTATCAACCCCTTTACCTAGCCTGTCAGTTTTTCTCCATGTTGGGGATTAATATAAATCTCGCCTAATGTCAAGTCGATAATTGTTTAAATTCTAGACTTATGTTTGAAATTTATGCCTAAAGGGGTTTTCCCCCATCTGCCTAGGTCGGCCCCCTTTTATAAATAACTTTGTTTCATGTGCAGGCTTGTGAACCGTCAGATCGATGGTCTTAATCTCGATCGTTCCACACGGGCCTCGCAGGATTTTTTGATGACATCACTAAAGTCTGGTGAGGTCTGTGATATGTTGCCACTTGTCATGTACGGTGATGGGGCCCAATCCGAATTCGTCAACAACCTTAATAAAGGCTTTCAAATTGACGGTTGTCATGCGATAATGAGGATTAATTATGGTCATTCCTTGCCAACCGTGCACAATTAAAATAATGGTCTTAAAGGTACTGCGAGGTGTGCAGATGGATGACACGTGGATTTTTCTGGTGGCACAAAGTGACATGCGTGTATTCTGACCGGGGCATGTATTATTGGTCGATGGGCCTGTTGTATGAGGACGTGGAAATTTCAAAGATGTTTGAATCGACCTGAGTTGTCCAAAACACCAACTCTCCTGTGCATCAACGAACCTAATTCAAAATATTGAATCAACCATGTGATGGCTAATTGAGCTCTACAAATAACATGTATTAATGGCATAGGCTCTTCGATGGATATCAACCCGATTTTCATGCTTGCAAGGGGTTATATCCAGGAAATCATAATGAATAGTAAGTCAATTTACATGAGCCTGGGAACTAGCAATGGTGGAATTCACAATAGTGAATAATCATTCGCTCACTTTGTGCGACAGTTGAAGCATTGATGATCATTTCATCAATTTCTTTTATAAATCTGTGGTTTTCCATTTGTTTCAAACAATCTAAATTGATTTCTTTTTACTTTTGCATTAATGGTTGTTGCTTTTGAAGTCTGAATTTAGGTGAGAGATGAGAAAGAAAATTAGTTCTGGCTCACCATTATTAGGTCATGAGATTGGGCACGAAGGGGTCTCAGGAAGAGATGAGACTGACATGAGGAGCACTACTCTCGTGATCATGATTCAGAAAGAGATGCCAGGTCTCTCCAAGGTCTTACTAGGAGCAATCCTATCCCCAAGGGCAAAATTGAAAATGCGGAGGTCCATGAGCGGTCTTTGGAGCATGGTTGGGCTCTATGGGGTAGTAGGAATCACCCATTGAGATCACTAGCGGTTGTGATAGCGATAGTTTCCAGACTGACTTAGACTATTGCAGTTACCTCGCTGTGTTGACTGAGTTGGTTGGTGTTGATGAAGAGGTCCTCGCGGTGTCTCCTATTATTGCGGTGGCACCGTGTGTTGGTTATGTTCTTGGTGTTAGGAGGGAGGTAGGAAATGATAAGGTGGTTTTTTTGCCTCTCATTGAGGCTAAAACATGGAGCGACCATTTACATACCGTGGTCGTGGTGCTGGTTCTAGATCTGTGTGTTGATGTGGTTGCTGAGTTCTCTTTTTTGGTGATGATGATGTGTCTTTTGGGTGTGACATGGACGAAGGCGACAAGGCCTTGATGGTGTTTTGTTGTGGTTCAGTGGTATCGACTGGTTACAAGGGTTGTAACCATTTTGATTCCCTTGTTTACTAAATGATTGCATCCAATTGTGGGGAATTGCGAAATGTAGATGAAATTTCATCTTTTGAAATGAAATTTTGTTGAAATGTAATGGAATTGAGCCCAAAGCTTTTCACTCTCATGTTCTATAAAGGAGATTTCAAGGCTCATTGTTAGGGTTGGATTTTTTGAATCCTGAGGTCTAGGTGGTGTTCACTGAATGCATATAATACAAAATTCAGGATGACTTAGCTAGTAAATTGTTTTGGGTAGGGTATGTACATGAAATAGTCATAAAATTACTGATATCAAAAGAAATCTAAAAAATTTAAGGCAATTGCTCTCCTGTGTGTGTTATGACAGATCATGAGTGAAATTATCAAGGGTTCTTTCATTTATCTTCAATGGTGTATTTGAATGTATGATTCACTTTCTTGCTTTAACTTAATGAGTTAATCAAATGCTTGAAAAGGGATTGTAGGTCTATAATAATGTGCTTCGAATCTGATAAGGAGTGTTGTTTTAAATATTGATAAGTCTTATGATGTAAGACATTATGAGATTCGTTCACTGATATTAGGGTTAAATTTTATGTGACTCTTGCCCAATTTAATGAGGCACTGGTTAATTCATTTAGGGTTCATTAAATAACTCAAATCATCAACCCCTTGCATGTGGATTCAAGGTCAGAACATTATAAAATCAAAATTCAATCCATTATGAGATGCAAATCTCATATAATACTTGTATTCCTAGCATTAGGTGATTATTTGCTCAATGATATGCCAAGCCCTTGGTGAATGGTATCTATTTGCATTTGGTCAGAATTTATCTGTGTGTGTAGTATTCTTAAGGCAAGAAATATCATATGAACACAAATAGGAATACCCTCCTTGGTCTCACAGAGCCTAAAGAGTAGGGGTAAGGACTTAAGAAGCTTTACCTATTAGTTGGCCACTAAGTATTGACAACTCTTGAACATAGAGATTGGCTACCTCTTAAAGAGTTCAATGCTTAGCTAGGAAAATAAAACAACCAATAGGTGGAATCGGTGCCTCGAGAAGGATATTGTGATTAGTTTGAAAATAAAGGGCATAATACAGTTCGCATCAGTGAAGAATTTGTCATGTATTTACACCATTACAATAAAGTTTTATTTCTATAGTCTACATCTTATTTTACCTTCAACAGATCTTATTTAATTTGATATAATTTGAAAATGGTTATATGACTTATGAATATTACTTCTATGATAAATTATGATACTTATGCATTTATGTATTCAAATATATGTTGCATAGTTCAGAAGAAGCTTTTTATATAAATTATAGATGGTTATATGGGTTTTGAATTACATTTATGACATAGATTATTAATCTTATGGTGTATGTACAAACATAGAGAATAAAATATTTATATAAATTCATACAAACATAGATTTATATTGTCATGGATATTATTTATAATGTATTAAAGTATATGATGGATGGTTAGAATAAACATGTTTATATACTTTAACAATGATTATGTGCCTTATATATTTTCATTATATGATGGATAATTAGTGTTATGGTTTATTTAACATAATATGATTTCATTTATTTTCAAAATATAAATATTACATATATATCACTAATACCTCAATATATATATAATCCTAATCCTAACCCAAACTGTAACCCTAACCCTAAGCCTACCCAAAACCTAACCTCATCCCTAACTATTATATACCCGTAACCCTAATCCAAATCCTAACCTTTACCCTACCCAAAAATCTCACCCTCACCCTAACCCTAACATTGTCCCTAACTACATGATATACCCCTGATCATCACCATAATCCTTACCCTAATCGTAAACCATAACCCTAACCATAATCCTAACCCTAACCCTAACCCTACTCATGATGTAAATCCTTCCCCTAACCATAACCCTAAATCTTAACCCTAACCATAATCATAACCCTAACCCTAACCCTAACCATTATCTTAACCCTAAACCTAACCCAAACCCTTCCCTTAATTGAGCATTAATCGTAAATTTAATCAAACCCTAAATCCTAAATTTATTTGAATGCTAACCCTTATCATTTATAAAATCATAACTAAATTGAACCCTTACTATAATTGAACACTCACCCTAATTGAAACCCAACCCTATTTTAACCCAACCCATAACCATATCTTTAATTCTAATTATAACCTTAACCCTAATTCTATTTATAACACTAACCATAACTATATTCTATAATTCATAATCTTATTTTAAGACTAACCCTAACCTTATTTAAAATTTAACCCTAAGACTAACCCTAATTAAACACTAACCCTAACGTTATTTGAATGTTAACCTTAGTTTAACCCTAACACTAACTCAAAGATTTTCCCTAATTCAACACTAACCCTAACTCAAAGGTTTTTCCCTAATTGAACCCTATTTTAACCTTTACCCTAACCCTAATTAAACTTGAACCTTAACCCTAATAAAAGTTTGAACCTAACCATAACTTATATTAAATATACTAAAATATTATTATTTATCTAATAATATAATAAAATAATATTGTATAATTATATTAATTCATTTTATGTGTTTCGTCGTGACTGCTACTAGCATATATCTCTTAAATTTAATCTATATAAATTACGTCGAGATATATCGAGGTGTTTAATTTTTCATCATTCAACTTTAATATAGATATATTAAATTGAAAAAATAAACGCCTCAATATATCTTTGTGTAATTTATATAGATTAAATCTAAGATAAATATGCTAGTTTATGTGGTTTTTTGGTATATAAATTTTTTGATTTGTGATTTTCTTATTGCTTTCTTTCCTCTTCAATTATTATTTTAATCTAATTGTTGTTATCCTCTTTTTTCAATCATCATTTCTTATTATTTTTATCTTTTTAATCTTGATTTTAATTTACATTTATATTGTTATTTGTTAGTGTAGATTTATATGTTTATTTATTTGTGAGTTTCCTTTCCTTGTCTTTTTTTAGTGGTTTTTGTAGTTCTTTTATTTATATATATATATATATATATTCAATGTGTTTGTGATTTTTTTATTGCTTCTTTTATCATAATTTATTATTTCATTTATTTGTTGTTTTGCCTTTTTCTAATCATTATTTTTGTACATCGATCATCTTAATCTTGATTTTTTTGCTTTTATTTGCTTTTGTCAATTTAATGCCTCTTTTGCTTTGTCTTTTTATTTTCTTCTTTAAGTATTTTTGGGATTATTTAGTTTCTATTTTTTATTTTCTTCTTGATTTATTTTATCCCTCTTGTTTACTTTATGTCATGTTTTTTCTATTTATATATATTTGCATATATATATATATATATATATATATATATATTTATATTGTCTTTTCATTTTTCTCTTGCAAGTTCTCTTTATTTGGTAATTATCTTGTTTGTAATTTAATCTTCTTTTTAGGCCTTCTTAATTCTTTTTAAGTGTTATTTTGGTGTTTATTCTTTCTTAGTCCAATTCTTTGTCTTTTTTCATTGTATTCCTTATTCTTTTGATTTCCTTGTTTTATATTTTTTTATCTTTTCTTTTTTGGTTAATTTTAATTGTTTTATATTTTGACTTCATTTTTCCAAATTTTCTTCCTTTTTTATTTTTTTTGTATTGACTTCTTTGGCCCACATGCAACTTTCTCTCTCTTCCCCTTGTCTTTTAAGGTTGATCTTGGTCTGTCCATTTTTCTCCTTATGCTCTCTACTTTCATCCTGGTGATGGATCGCGAAGTGTGATCCAAAATGATGCAAAAAATTCACACAATCAAATCCATAAATCACTTAGCATTAATATGAAACAAGTCATTAGATCAAGGGAAATGGCTCATTGCATGTCCCAAAACTTAGATTCCATCATGATCCACCATAGGCATCAATCTTCAATCATGAACAATGCTTGATCAATCTTCACAAAATGAGCTTGAAGACTTGCAAAAACAATTGAAAATGCTACTCCAAGACTTCAAATTTGCTTTCTTGAATTTTATCCTTGGCCTTGAATGCAAATCTTGTGAATAACCTCTTAATCTCTTTTTCAACCTAGTGTAAAATGGTGAAAAGATTAGCCTTTATAGGCTTCCTTTCTAATTTCTTGATTATTAATTCCCAAAAGCTGGCATGTAAAAACTGAATTTAGGACTTCAATATTCCACCAAAAACATGTTTAAAATTTGAATTTGTGATCTTAAAGGGGACCCATTCATCCAAGGGCGAATGGGTCTTGACCTAAATTATCAAGATTTCTGAATTTCGGGGTGTTAAATTAATTAAATAAATTTGTTTGATGAATTTGATAATGTTAGAAAATATTTAAAAATAAGCCTTGGGATGCATGATAAATGGGTTTAGGGGGCTATTTATGAAGGGTAAAATGCATAAAATTGAGGTTACTAAAATAGGTCCAAATTAAGTGTGAAATTGTACTATCACATAGAAAAGAGTACAATTTTCTATACTACACATATCATTGTGGATGTTCCTTGGTACTACATGATGTTGTTTGCACCTTCTATGTGATGCTATTGATAGAATTGGTATGCCTTGATAATTTTCAGATTTTCATTACCTATGCAGTGGGAGTTCCTGGATGTGTATGTTCTTCATTGACAAGTTTGCACATGGAGCTTGTGATTGCAGTTTATGGGTGTATATGTTGATGGCATGAGATTACTGTGTTTTGTATACCTTGGAGGTATGGATAGTTGGATGTGTTAGCACTTGTTGTGGGTGTTATTTCAGCTATGGGTTAGTTTATCTTGACAACTACTGGTGCATATTGATATCTTTGGATTGAATGTTTGTTTGGGATATTGGTTAAGGCAGGACTTATGCTTCATGTGACAGATTGTGTGGCCTCTTTGGATGGGTTCTTATCTTTGTGCATTGGCATGATGAAGGATGAGAGAATTCATGTTTGGGATGGTGGTCACTTTGTTTCTTATTGCAGGTATCTTGATGGAGCACATGGAGCACTTTGATTCCTTGATGGTATATGTGGCCATAGGGATTGTTCCCTTGTTCTTGTTTTGAGGTTACTTGTTCCCCCTTATGAAATGTATACAACAAGTGGGATAATGTTAGGAATTAAGTGTTTTACACCTTGCATAATGTTATAATGTAATATTTATGTATTTATTATGTGGTACACCTAAGGAATCTAGGGGTGTGTGCATTACATGGGTCTAACATTCTTGGGGCCACTTTATGTGTTGTATGTAACATTGGGACATACATTATAAAATATATTTAATTAATATTAGGGAAATTAATTTAAATAAAGTACCTAATATTAAATGTGGGGACATGGTTTTGTAATATCATGGTTTTAGTCACATGGTTTTATATAATACCACTTGGTGGTTTTGTGGAAGCATATTTCTATAAAAGCAACCACATGGGTAGTTTTTTAAGGTTGGTTAGTTGGAAGGCTAGCTCTTGTTAGCATTTGTGAGGGTTGAAGCATGGCATAGGATGTGTGGTTGCATGCTTGTTCACATAAAGTGCCTGATACTTCAATGGTATTCATGGAGAGCTCTGAAGATGTATTGTAATGTTTATTGCTAAATAGTACATGAGTGATGGATGCTTTTGGAGGTTGGGTTTTCCCTCTTGAGTGTTTTACCAGTGTATATCTTGTGTCATCTTTGATGGGTATGTTTTCTATTCTCTTGCATGTGGATTCTAAATACGTATTTTCCTAGATTTTTATCTTGGGTTATGTGGAAATTATCATTAGATGACTGCAAGTTTCCTTTCAATAAATCCTATGGAGTATCATGCAAGTTTATTTTTCTAGATCTTCTATTTTACATTGAATCCTCCACTACACCAAGTCAAATATGGACTACATTAAAGAGTATCTTTGAGAAGCAAGATAATATGAGAGGTTTTAAATTGGAGAATGGACTCATTGGTTTGAACCTTATAGAATTTGATATCATACAAGATTTATTCACCAAGCTCAAATCATTTAGATTATAATTGAAACAATTTGTTATTGATAAAAAATACTCCCATTTGATTCTTTCAATCCTTGCCAAACTTGGTCTTAATTATTATTTTTTTTTTGTAATTTCTCTACTACTATGGATTCCCTTGGTACTAAATTTAATATACCACTTAAATTTTTTATTACATCACTAAATAGGGAAAAAATTAACTTTCTCTAACACATTGGATTCAATGGAAAGGTTTTCAAGACCCCAACTCACACCCAACAAAAAATTCACACTAGGATTGATCCCTCACATCTGGGAAGAAGTATACAACACTAAAGATTTGATACCATGTAGGAGTTTATGGTGAACTCCTCAACACCCCAAGATCACCTGCAAGGTAAAATAACTTCCACAAGAGATAGATAACAAAAATATTATGCTATGATTATGGATGCAAAAATGCCAAAATGAACATGACAGCCCAATTATTGTTGTTACAATGTACGTATGAAGCCTTGCTTATACATGCAAGGCGTGTTGATGTACCAACATTAAATGACATGAGCCAGCATTAAATGGTCTAGTACACAAGCATTAAATAAAATCCAACTAGATAAGATAAGTGACAATTAATGCTTAACTAAATAGATTCCTTCCTAGGACCTAAGTGGACTTAACATGCAAATATTCAGACCTAGATAAGTAAAACACCTATTTACACCAACACTCCTAATCTTTAACCATTTTAAAAAAAAATTAATAGTTTACAAATATATTCAAAATATTACAATTCTTGTTCTTGTCATATCTTTACATTTTGAGTGTGTGCATATTAAATTACTCATTCAAACTCAAGTTTAGCATATTTTAGGAAAAAAAGTGATAATTTTTTACCTATTTTTTGGCCCTCCATTTCCATGCACTTACTCCATATCCATGTTATTTCTCATTTAGTTTTGTGTTTGTTTTGAGTAAAATATTTTAATACATTATAAACATATTAACAAATGATGTACATTTGTGCAAATTCAAGTCCCTTATCCCATCCCACCTACTTATTCCTTTTACACACTTGCCCCTACCTAATCCCTATTCTCACACATTACAATGCAATATCCTTACCTATACATTTATTACACCCATTTGTACAAGTACTTTGATGCACACATTTCCCACCTTGACCTGATTAGTTTTTGGTTCTAATTAAATTCCATTATTGTGGGGTTGGCCCTAGACCTCCAAATTTGATCCTTTCAAATTTAGCTAATTTTTGTCAAACTTTTTCCCTCTAAGGGTTTGACTAAACACAAATTTGTATGATTTATTGTCACAACCTTATATTTAAGAGAATTTAATGCACATTTACTTATACATTATCCTTGGAGCTATATTCATCTTATTTGTATGCTCATAATTCAATTGGTGCACTAAAATGAATTTAGTTTTACATGAACATTCCTAAGAGCATATGGATGTTTAGAAAGCGTCATTTTTAATCTTGTGTATACATTTGTATAGTTTGAACTAGGAGAAAATCATGTCCCGGTTGTGACATACCAAGCTACTTATTAAATACCATAAGACCCTAAATACTAGAAATGCATAAGGAATGGGAGCATATCAATCAAGTTGAAAAATAAAATTCTAAAAATTAGCAAATCAAGTTTGCAAGTGCAATACAAATATGCGATTATGGACTAGAGCCTACATAAAATAAAAATAATCTTTTGATTATGAGGTGTATATAAAATTGAGATTTTCTATTCTAGATCCTAGGGCATAGAAAATTTAGATCTACATTAGATATTATGCATTCTTAAGTCATAAAGGTAAATATGGTTTTTTTTAATATTTATGCATTTCATTATTACAAATAATGTGAATATCAATTGCTCTTTCCAATTCCCTCCACTTAATTAATTTAAGTTAATATATATTTGTACATATAATAATTAAATATATATTTGTTTGAAACAAAGGAATCAACATTCATTAAGACCCAATTTGCAAGGTCCTAATAAAGTGACTTGCATAACCTCCAAATACATGAGTTGCCATTACTAATGTAGTGGTTAAAATTGGGGATTCAAATTTGCAACAATTATCTATGTCTCTCAACAATTTAACCATTTGATCTATGCCTCGTAGTCAAAAGTAAATACTATTGAATTAACCTTGACTACACCTATTTGATATAAAACCCATTTGAACATGTTAAAGCAAAAATATTAATAATAGAGTTTTAAGGGTAAACAAATATACATTAATAAGTAGGAGATACTTTTGAGAGTGTTAAATTATGATGTTTTTGAGTCAAACTTATTAACCCATATTTCATGACTAGTAGTTCGCATGAACCCATTTGTCATGTACATGAATGACCTATTTAATATTCATTACATTTAAGTGATGCTCTTAGAGGTGATACATCAAGACTTCTTAGAAGTCACCCATTTTAGTACTACTCTAATTCAAATGTGTTTACTATGGAATTTCTTCAAGATTAAATATACTTAACTTGTCATCCCATTTAATTGATTCATGAGATATAATATTTATCAAAGACTTTACAAATCAACTAACAAACTAATTGAAATTAATTTTAAATATAAACAAGAGTTGCAATGCAGCAGGAGTCCCTACCAAATGTTGATAGGAAAGTGCTAGATGTAACAAAAATAGACAAGTGTAGGGCATGGATGCGCTAACATTTAACAAAGATTGTGATTGCATAGTTTCTATGTCAATGCATTAACTATGCATTGATCCCTTCAGTACCCACCAATCCGCCAACAAAACAAAGCTCGCACAATTCACATTTAATGCCTAAATATTCGCTAAAATTTAAAGCTCACATAATTTGCATTTAATGCCTAAATATTTGCCAAAATTTAAAGCTCACACAATTTGAATTTAATGCCTAAATATTTGCATTGAAACATTAGGAATAACTTAAGTTTTTCCCTACTTTGTTGCTCATTGGTTAAAAGTTTTCTTTTTTAAATTTTTAATCAAAAAATCACAAAACCCCTAGCAAAAATACAAGGGCCAATGAAAAAAATAAAAAATAGACAAAAATTGCCATTTTAAAAATGAAACACTCCAAACAATAGGAAAAGCTATTTATTTGTTTGCTGGAATGATTTTTGAAGACCAAAATAATTGACAATAGCCAGCGACAATTTGTATTTAATGCCTAAATATTAGCCAAAATTTAAAGCTCACACAATTTGCATTTAATGCCTAAATATTTGCCATAATTTAAAGCTCACACAATTTAAATTTAATGCCTAAATATTTGCATTGGAACATTAGGAGTAGCTTAAATTTTCCCTGCTTTGTTGCTCATTGGTCAGAATTTTTCTTTTTCTAAATTTTAATAAAAAAATAAAAAAACCCCTAACAAAAATACAAGGGCCAGTGAGAAACAAGAGCTGTAGAGCACCAAAGTTCCTGCCAAAATGTTCAAAAATAGTCTTGATTCAATTTGTTGTGTCTGCTAAGTTTTAGCAACAATGTTGATAATATAATAAGTTTATAACTATGCTCCACAAAGTTTTAGGGATAGGGACGGTAGGGGACGATGGACGAGTTTCTGGTACTGGGGTACTTTTGGGCCATTTTTTAGGGGACTGTAGGGGACAACTGATAAAAAAAATAGGGAAATTTTAAAAGTATAGATGAATTTCAAATTTTCATACCATAACACTGATAAAGCATTCATCATAGACATTGTAGAATATTAATACATAACATTAGACTTGAATTGAGATTTCACATGAGAATCGACAAACAAATTAAAAAAATTTAAACGCTTTCATTATCAATGTTCATACATATTAAATAATAATTATAACAAAATTCCCAAGGGCTCCAAGTTTCAACTATAAAATGACAAAAAAAAAAAAATATATGGTTGTCCCTAATCAGCAGATGCAACTACCAAGTTAGTATCAAAATTGGAGCTCATGTTTGAGTCACCGTCAAATGCCACAGTGGTGGAAGTTTCTGAGGAGCCTCCGAGTCCTTGAAACATCTCTGGGATGAGGACAAGGGTACTAGGGCTAGGGACGAGTCCCTATGGAGCACTGGTTTATAATAATCTTGAAATTTGTCAATTTTTTGGTTTATGTTGCAACTTCGATGCCAAAATGTTAAAAATTAGTCCTGTTTTAATTTGTTGTCTACTAAAGTTTTAGCAACAATGTTGGTAATATAACAAGTTTATAATAATCTTGAAATTTATCAATTTTTTGCTTTATGTTACAGTTGAGAGTGTTGTAATATTTGCATTGAATGCTGAAGATTGAGAAACTTTGTGATTTTACATTTAATGTTAGCTTTATGCCCAGTACATTTTATCACATTTAATGTCATGTCCAATAAAATATAAATTGCAAAGTAGGTGATTTTTGGCAATACAAACAACACACCTTGAAACAATAATGACTATGAATAAATTAGGGAAAAAACAAATAATAGGTACATAAAAAGAAAGTCTTCCTCTAATTATAAACACTTGACATTTAGAATTGTTAGTTGTTAACAAAAATAGTCAAAACTTATTACAAAATTATAGAGTATCAATGCACATATAATTCTTATGAAGGCACATACATGAGATAATAATGTAGATGAAAACATGGGTAAGCAATAGATGACACCATAAATTACTTTGCTTTCAAGGAGATGAAAATATGGGTAAGTAACAAGTAACAACATAAATTCCTTTGATTTCAAGCATAATTAAGCCACATACATTCAGAGTTGAGGCATATATCATCAATAATTTGGGGAGTGTTTTCATTAACTAGAAACATAGTGTTGTGGTGTTGAATAAAATTATTGACTGTGAAAAGTGTGCCATTTTTCTACCGCTTAACCATCTGTAACAATTGCCAGGTAAGATAGGAATCAATAAGTTAAGAGGAAGTCTCAAACTCGGGATACAACTACCACCACAACTCACTCCCCTTGAGATGAAAATACTTCCATTCATGTAAATGTTAAAATATAGGGTGATGGGACTTTTAAAAATTTGTCAAAATTTTGCCTGGTTTTGGGCATGTTTGTTCATCTTTCATGACTAGGGGTCTAATGTTTAGGGTTTAGGGTTTTGTTACCCATGCTAAAATTATTTTTTATCAAATAAACCCTCACATTATAACTTTGTGTTGACCTGTTATTATGGGTTTCCAATCTTTTAAGTCATTCGATTGAGCCTTATCTGTCGTACTGTTACCGACCCCTTTACCTGACCTGTCGGTTCTTTTTCCACGTTCGGGTTTTAATATTATTTTTCCTAAAATGGGTGGGTTTTCCCAATGTTTAGACTTTGGCCTAAAATTTCGTGCCTCTAAGGGTCTTTTCCCATTCTCCTAGTCAGCCCTACTGTTATAAATAACCTTTTTTCATGTGCAGATTGGTGGGCCATCAGATCAAAGGGTTCAAATCTAGACAGTTCCTCACACACCTCGCAAGGTTTCTTGCTGACGTCACTAAAGTGGTGCAAGGTATGCGAGATGCTACCATATATCGTGTATAGTGGAGTGGGGCCTGTCCTGATGTGCCAACAATGACAAATGGGTGTCAAATCAATGATGAATGTTTAATGACAACGATTAATTATGACTGTCCCTCGCTAGCCTCGCACAATCAGATTAATGTTTTTGAAAGTGTCGCAAGGTGTGCAAGCTGGTGCCATGTTGCCTGGCTCCGCAATATAAGGTGGCTAGATGGGGCCCACTGCTGGTTCGCGTGTCTCTGACTGTGAGGTATGTGATTGGTTGCCGAGTTTTCCAAGTGGTGACGTGGGTTTCTCAATGATCTTTGACTCGATCTGAGTCATTTGACATGCTAGGTCCTTATCACATCGACAATCTAAATTCAAAATTTGTAATCCACCCATGTGAGGACTCTTTGCACTCTGCAAGTTACATTCATTAATGACACAAGTCTTTCAGTGGATCTCATCTTGATTTCCATGCGTGTGAGAGGTATTCTCCTGGTAATCATGATGGGTTGTACACCATTTTCCATGAGCTTGGAGATATTCTGTAGTGGCAACGTCAGCCACTAATCGTTCGCTTGCTTGTACTACAATTGGAGAAATTATTGTTCCCTGCACTGACTTGCTCGATAAATGCCTGCTAATTGCTCATTAGCATTATTGCATTTTTGAGTTTATGTTCATTTGCAAGTGATTGGTTTTTCTTGCTGAGTTTGAATTAGTGAATTGGATGGGTAAGTCGGTGGTTCCTATTTCCCCAGTATGAAGAAGCGCCAGGAGGGGCACGAAGAATTTGCAGCAGGAGGAGAAACAAATTGAACAAAGTATTGTTCCTAGTGCTTCTGGGGCAGTTGTTGAAAGGGTTGAGACGAGGTCTAGACGTTATGAGTCATCTATTGAGCTTTCTATTGGCTCTGGTGGTGAAGGGTCCGAAATTGATTTGGACTACCGTGATTACCTCGTGGCCCTAACTGAGCTAGTGGGAGTGGATGAGGAGGTCCTCACAACTTCTCCAATTGTTGTGGTGGCACCGTGTGTTATTTTTGGGTTTGGTGTTGGTGTAAACAAAGGTAAAGTGATGGTCTCACTTCATACTGAAGTGAGGACCAGGAGCGGTCACCTGTATCGGGGCCGTGTGGTTGTTCGTGGTGCAAGGTGATGATATGGTCGCTGGGGTTGTGCCTTTTATTTTTGGTGTTGTTTTTGCTATTCGGGTCGGATGTGGACGTGCACGTGGGTGATGCAGTGGCTTTTGTTCTATTCAACTGGTTACAGGGGTGTAACCATTTTGATTCCTCTGCTCGTAGTATGGTTACATTTTGATGATGGGGAATTTTGAAATGTAATCCAAATTTCATTTGGTAAAGATAAAATTTGGTTGAAATCAACAATTGAGCCCGATGCTTATTGCTCTCATGATCTATAAAGGAGATTTCAAGGCTCTTTGTTGAGGTCAATTTTTTTGAGTCTTGAAGTTTAAACAATGTACAATTAGGAATATATTGTACTATCTGGAAGGTTTTAGCTAGGAAGTCATTCTAGGTTAGGTATGTGCATAATTTAAGAGTACTATGCTTTTTGTAATTACTGATATCAAAAGAAATCTAAAAATTTAAGACAATTGCTCTCCTGTGTATGTATGACAGATTGTGAATGAAGTTATCAATGGTTGTTTCATTCATCTTCAATGGTATATTTGAATGTGTGATTCATTTTCTTGCTTTAACTTAATGAGTTAATCAAATGCTTGAAAAGGAGTTACAGATCTATGGTAATGTGATTATGATTTGCTAAGGAGTATTGTTTTGAATACTGGAAAAACTTATAATGTAAGGCATTATAAAGATAGTTCAATGATATCAAGGTTATTCTTTATGTGACTCTCACCTAGTTGAATGAGGCACTGGTTAATTCATTCAAGATCCTTTTTAATGTACAAAATTGTCACCCTAAATGTGTGGGCTCGAAGTCAAAACATTTTAAAATGAAATTCTATCTCTCTTGAGATGCAAATCTCACATTAAATATGCTTTCCTAGCTCTAGATAGTTGTTCTTATTCTGTGGTTTGCCAAAACCCTGGTAGATGGTATCTAGTTGCACTGATAGGAATGCATCTATGTATAGAAGTGTTCTTGAGTCTTGAAGCATTTTTATGAACACATATAGGAACACCTTCCTTGGTTTCACAGAGCCAAAAGTGTAGGAGATTTCAGTCTTTGACTGAATCTTGTCAGCAGGCCACTAACTTTGTGAATTCTTGAATATAGAGGTTGACAACCTCTTAGAGAATTACGAAGCCTAGTGGGGAAAAATGAAACACCAACATAGGGGAAACAATGAGTGCCTTTGAAATTGAGCAAGAATCCTATAAGGAATAAACAAACATCAAATTACCTAATACACCTAGCCACACAAAGACAAATAAACTATGTATGCATCCAATGTCAATGTGCATTGTCAATTGGTTAAAGATGATACTTATTAACAAACCTAAAGTACATATTATGTTTAAGAGAAGTATCACAAAAAAATGGAAAGCATAACATTATCATAGGCTGTATTAATGGGATATGACCTATGGTAGATAAAAAGTATGCAATGGAAATCCCTTGCGAATATGAGAAGTTTTGCATTGTCCAATATCCCTTAAGAATTGGTGCTAGGATGCACCTCTCATCTATTGTTTCTGGTATTTAGTCAAGAGATGACAAACCAAGTAAATTTGGAAGAGTTTTATAAATGTCCTTGTATTCTTTATTTGAAGAATGCTTAAAAACACTACATGATGTATTATAAAAGAACATCAAGTATCTCTTCATAAGCATATTCTTGCAACTTAATTTTTTTTTTACCAGAATATGCAACATACTCGCACAGTATACTAATGGGTATGCTAATCAAATTAGGGTATGTGAATGAATGAGGAAGAAACCATATTATGTGTAAATGTAGGCACCAGAAATTTTGGGTAAGGGGATGTGTAGTCGCCTAATGGAATGTCATAGAGTGGGAAATGTAAATCGTGTGCTTTTATTTTGCTAGCGATAAACCGTTGGTCATAAACATTTAGAAGCCATTCAACATGAATAATGGCTTAATTCGCGTCATAATAAAAGGTAGTTAATGAAAATAAAAATGCCTTAAAAAATGTAAACATTTAGAAGCCATTCAACATGAATAATAAAGGTCATAAACATTTAGAAGCCATTCAAGATGAATAATGGCTTAATTCGCGTCTTAATATAAGGTAGTTAATGAAAATAAAAATGCCTTAAAAAATGTTTGTTTAAAAACGTTAAAAAAAATGTTAAAAATTTGTTCACTGTTACTCATTTTACTATTATTATGAGTTTTTATGATTTTGTCTATTTTGGGAATACAAAGTCTTGTCCAGTGAAAATGGAAAAAAAATTATTGTATGTAAGAAATTATTTTTTCACTTATTAAAATATTACAAACGTTGAAATTGAATTTTTTGGAAAAAAATTAATATTTTTGATTAATCAAAAGTTAATTTTTTTTTATCACTAATTTAACATTGTCCCACCATAAAAAACTAATAAATAACCTAAAATAGTTTAATGTTTCAAATTATTTCAATCCATACTACTCATTCATTTGAAATTTTATTCTAACTAGTAAAAATGCATTTATTTGTTTTCACTTGAAGTTTATTTCTAAACTTCTTGAAATATACAAAATTTACAAAATAAATATAATAAATATTTTGTCTCACCACTACCACATCTAGGATCTTTCTTTAAAGAAATTGAAATGAATAGGAATAAATATGCTCTTAATTATAATTTTTTTGTAATTGATTTTTTCACTTATTTTTTTACCTAATATAGATTTTATAATTGTTTTTCAAACGTTTTTTATTTTTATTTTTAATTTTAAATCCAACATTAACTAAGAAGTGGCCAAAACCCCCCAAAAAAGTCAATAAAATTGTAAATAAAAAATATTATGCTCACTTGCCTAAGTTATTTTAACCAATGATATTTGAGAAAAATGATTTTGAAAATTATAATAGTTAAAAAATACACATTTTACTTTAGGAAAATTAAAATATAATAAATGAAAACAAAATTATGGATTTTGATTGGCTGAAATAGACAATTTTAATAACTAGTTGTTAGCAAGTAAATAACTATGTTTAATAACTAGTTGTTCCCAAGTAAATAACTATGTTGAGTCACAAAATCATAAGTAGTAATAAAGATAGTGTGCACATAAAAATTAAGATTAATTTAATATATTGAAACATTAATTTGTTATTAGATTTTAGATAATAATTTTCAGAATTTGAAAAGTTAAAAATTGTGCATTTAACTTTAAGAAAATTAAAATATAATGTATTAAAATTAAATTATAATGTATAAAAAAGAAAATAATAGATTTTGATTGGCTGCAAGTAAAACAATTGATCACTAGTTAAGTTCAAGGGTCAATTCTATACTTTCATGATACGAACTAAAAAGAAAAAATTGACAAAAATTACTATTTTAAAAATAAAACACTCCAAAAAAATAAGAAAAACTATTTATTTGTTTCCTAGCACATTTCCAAAGATCAAATTAACTGAGTATAACCAGGTAAAACATAAGTCTAAACAATAAGTCTCCGCCTAAAGCAGGAACTAATAATCCATTCATACATATAAGAAACAAATTTATTATAAACCATTAGGAATGTATAAATTTAAAAGCTACACATAAGTCTAAACAATACATACTTACATATCCATGGTGAAAAAACATCGCTACGTTAAATATTGCACCGGATATAAGAGAACATCTCGAAGAAAAAACCAGATATTCAGGCTGCTATAATCTTCCCAAAGCTATTGGTTAAGCAGTTCTTAAACGGATTACTCAAAGCAATTGTTAAATACATTCTTGTTTGCTCAGATCGATTTAGATTTTGTCAGAAGCCCTAAATTTATCTGTTCCAGAAACTCTAAACCCTATTGTGAAGAGGAAGAAGAAAGGAGAAATATGTTTTTTCACATTGTATTGGAGAGGAACATGCAGCTGCACCCTCGCCACTTCGGACCGCACCTGCGAGACAAGCTAGTCTCCAAGCTCATCCAAGACGTGGAAGGAACTTGCAGGTAATTTCTTCTGTATAATGTTTCTTTCTTGATTTTATTTTTTTGTTTTTCTTAAAAAAATATTTTATCAGGGAGATAAATTTTTAATAAAATCTTTTTGATAAGTCAATTAGCAATTTTTTTAATTCTTCTTCCCAAGATTTCGATTCCCCAACCAGCAATCTCAGTTGGAAAACTATTAGCATATTAAACATACATATGCATCTATTTAAATAAATTTTCAACTTTCTACGTTTGTTTGCTACTTTTATAATATTTAGATTCCTTAGAATTTTGCTGGGCTCTGTGGGAGAAACCTATATCATTTCAATTAACAGATAAGTTTCATCAATCCTACGACAGTGCTATAACAAAGATTTTTCATAAAAATGTCAGCACAGCTAACATGCTTGCCTTTGCCTCTGCAAAGCCAATGCTAATTTTATGCTTTAAAGTCTTTTGACTCTTTTCAGCTGAGCTGGGACAGATCTTCTTAAATCGTGTCCTTGAATTTTATAAAAATCCTTAAACTTAAAAAGAAACCTATAGTTATTATCACAGGAGCTATACAAGGCTATGACGTTTTTACTCAAAACCAGAGTTAATTTGTGTACTTAAGAAATTAGGGCTATGTTGCAAGAAATGCAATGGAATTGCCCCATTGCATATTTTTGGTTTTGCAACAGTGAATGATCGTTGAAGACAGGTCAACTCATTTTTTATGCAGAAGAAAATGTCGTCATCTGTGCAACAGAATCTGATCCTTTTCTCAACTATTGCCCACTGTAGCTAGTGTCTAAACTATTTTCATTTCATCTTACTCCTCTCTTTACCAGTATTTTTCTTCCTGTTCCCGATCCAGACTTTTCCTCTGATCAACTGCATATATTTTGAAACCTTGACAAAAATGTTCTTAAATGCTGAGCAAGGAAGGGTGTAACCCATGCACTGTTTCTTCTTTCTAAAAAATGTGCTATCCCACCTGCCAAATGCTTGCAGTGATCTATAAATGCTGCAGACCACTCTCTAGAATTTTACTCCTGAGTTTGCCATATTGTGCAATGGCCCTGTCGAAGTTTAACCTTAACCATATTTTTTTCCTTCTAAAGTAGAGCCCTCATGCCACTATCCAGTGCCTCCTTTTCATACTACACAGTGTAGATAAAGTCCTTTTACAGTACCCTCATGATTAAAACTTATGTATATCCTCATTGTCTGGCTCTTTTTCATTGCTTTTACTATCCAATCATTTCAAATAATAAAGAGAACATAAGACGAACTAGACAACACACCTGGGCCAGATAAATCTAATTGCCAACCTCTAAATAACTCCAAAGACCTTTATTTGAATCATACTGTAACATATGACATCCATCTTGAATTTTTTTCCATCAAATGCATCAATTCCTCTGTTTTTCTTGCACAGATTTATGAAGCTAGAAACTGATAATGAAACTGTCATTCAATCAAGTATAATCCAGTTGTATATTACTGTTTCTATGCATTACTTCCAATCGTTTGTCATGATCACATCATACATAAAAAACACAATACTTTGTTAATAAACACCAGACATTAAATGTAATCTAGAAAATGTCAATAATAAAGCCCGAATATGTCTTGAATCTAATAAACTGAGAGGAACTGAACAACTTACTCTATCACGGCATCTAATGTCTCCATAAAATATTGGTTCTGATTGGGACAGCATTCCCCCAACTGCTGATGACCTAGCGTACATCTGAAAGCAAGAACTGTGATCAAATTTTGTTGCTTAATCTAGTCTCCCTTTTGAGAAAGAGGTAATATAATGATTATTGTTTGAAAAATTAGAAGTAAATAGAAGAGCTGGCAGCATACAATCAACTTCAAGACAACAAAAGACTGTTATGACTTACAAGCCCAACTTTATGTGACTTTCTCAACAAAGACAGGACCTACTACGAAATTGAAAAATTTAAAGGCTTCATAATTATCTGTGTCAGATAATCAGCAACAATTTGGTCCCAGGTTCTAGGGCCTGAAACTCTCAAGGTCTATGTATTCTCTGTCAGAGAACAGGTCATAGTTGGTGCTCAATATCTAATAATTTGAGTCCCATCACAGACATTTGTGTTGGAATATATTTCCAATATAAAAATACAAGGGATGCTAAACATCTTAAAACATTATTAATTGATTATAGTTTTCTTCCATGTTTCTACTCCATCTATCATGGCCTAGAAAATGAGGATATCAGGAAAGCAGATTATTTCCTTTTGAAAGTCTGATATGCCCATGCCCCATTCTTATTGAGAGAAAGAACTAATAACACAATACAATATCATTAGATATTGGAGTGATGATTAGAGTTTGAGAGATGTAACTGACAATGAATAAACGCGACCTTTGTTGAAGATCCAAAATACTAATAATAGCTAACATTATAACACACCACGAAGTCACTACAGTGACTTTAGTACAAAATATAAGCTTTATATTCTAACACTAAGTCTCAAGACGATTGTGTTACAGGTGAAATAGGTCTCAACAATCTATTAAAAAAAAAGAAGTAAAATAATTAAAACCAAACTTTTAAGAAGAATAAGAATACACAATCAAATTATGACTTAAAGTAACTAAGTTTAATAATTATTTCAAATAACTAAAGTGAAATCAGATATAAAATTAAATACTACTTCGCTTACTTTTAATAGGTCCAATTTTGAAGATGATTTAAATATGCCTTGCGACATCTGGTAGTTGGTTACGAACATTTGAATCTCCTTAGCCTCTACAAACAAGTTTTTGATCCAATCAATTTTGTTCCCAATCTTTTGTAGCATAAAATTGAGGGAGTGAATTGCACAAAGTGTCCAAATGATGTGTGAATAGCATTCCTTAACTAACAACTCAACAAATCTACAATTTTTTGCATTGTCCATTATGACTTGAACACAGGGATACCCAAAGATGTGTCCCCTGTCTGAAAATACCCATCCCAGTACCGGGGACATCCCAAGGACATGGGGACGGCCAATGGACGTCCCCCCACGTACCCTTTTTTTTCCAAAATGAGGGAAACGTTTCTGAAATGGGGGGACGGCTGTGTCTGAAAAGGGGATGGCCAGGGGATGCCTAGACGTCCCCCGACCGTCCCGGGGATGGCCAGCTGTCCCCAATGTCAGACCCAGCTTTTAATGAGGAAATGTAAGTTGTAAACAATCTATCAGGGTAGAGTTTACTTTCCTTGTAAAGACTGAATAATAATAATAATAATAGAAGAGAAGGAAATGCGTTTATATGTTACTGTCCCTGCTTGTAGAGTTTACTTGCTTTGTTAAGACTTATTACAAAAAACCATACAAAAGCCATAAAGTCCCTGCTTACAGAGCATACGTATGAAATCATCTATATAAAAGACATGTAACATAAGGGGAGCTGAAACAGAATATTGAATGATGTAATGCTAATGAAGCAGCACCAAAATGATCCCAGATTTTCATCATCTTCTCCTCTGCTTGGAGAGTCTGGATGGTCCAACAGGTCCTTGTGATGGCACTTGTGGTGCTTAGACAAGTCCATTTGCAGGTGATTTATTACTGTTGGAACCTCATCTTTCTGTTTGCTAGTGTGACTGATAAAATTTTCCAAGCTATTCTGCACCAGGTTTCTGATCTTATCATGGATATGCAATGTTGATATAGGGGAGACTCTGGCTTGATTTGCCTTGTATTCAAAGCCACTGTTCATCTGGGTTGTCCATTAGATGCACTTTGGATGGAAACAAGTGGTGCTGACAACTTAGAGCCCAACTAGTCTTCCAAGCCGGGAAGATTGAAAAGACAACTAATCAGACCCTTAAGAAATAAGCCCTCCTCTTTGGCTCTTTCTCTAGAAGTTTTTCTTGTCTTGGCTCTATCTGCAACATACCATTTATTGGGATATGATGATTGCAAGAATGAGCTATCCTATGAAGGATATATCTCTTATTATCAACTGGATATCCTTAAGTGTATTTAGTAAAATTCTCTTTTTTGTCATGTCATAGTTATTTGTATAGATAACTTCCAAGTTCACTTATTCTTTCAGTCCATAAAGACTTGCACTATGTTTTTTGTATTTTGATTTTCATATCATGATTCTTAATGTAAAAGTTTAAACTTTAAAACTATATGGCAGCAATGTAGCCTTTGGGTATTTTGATATAAGTTTATAAATTATAATTTGGAGGTTGTATCATGTATGTTAATTCTGAATTTTAAATGCGTATTGAGTATTGACAAAGAATTTTGAACACAATGTTCTATGTTAAGGCTCTGTAATGTATATTATGCATGCTTTATCCATGTTTTCATATGAATATTTAAAATTTCCCTATATATTTTAAATTTTCCCTATATTTTATATAGCCGTCCCCCTGCTGTCCCCAAATTTGGCCTGGAAACTTGGGGGACCCACCTCGCCATCCCCAAATTTGGCTTGAAAAATCGGAAACTTGGAGACCCGCCCCGCCATCCCCAAATTTGGCTTGAAAAATCAGAAACTTGGGGACCCGTCCTGCCATCCCCATCCCAGAAACTTGGGGTAACACTGCTTGAACAACATTACAAGGCCTCATGTCCTTAATGGTTGTGATGAGAATATTAACAATAAATTGACCATCTTTCATCTTCGTTTCACAATCCATGGCTCCCAAAAGCATTGCTCCTTTAGGGGACAGTGTTATGACATTGATCAAGGGCTGATTTTTAGCATCTTTCCATCCATTAGAAATAATGGACTCCCTTGTCTAGTCCCATGAATCCCTTATGGGCTTCAATGGATTTTCTACAAGCTTGACTTCTTTGTCGAATAAGGTGCCACACACCTTCTCATAACTTGGGCTCTTATACCTTTTTTGGAGCCTCATTATTTTTTCTCAACATTTCTTGCCAATATGGTAAGAGAATAACATTGAAAGACAACCCATTTGCATAAATACATCTTGCTATGTGTTGATTGGCAATGTCTCGAGTCTCATTTTAAAATGCCATTTCCAAAGGTCCTGTTGGTCTCTTATTTGTAGTGGGTTGTTCTTTAGGTGTGGCAAAAAATGGGTGGCTCTCTACCACAACTGAGATGTCCCCTAAGTAAGATCTGATTTGATCTTCAAAACTGACAAAATTATCAAGCTGGAATAATTCAGAAAATATGCAAAGACACCTGAATTTATTATGGATTATTGATTTAACTCAAGCTAGAACATTCGTTCATTCACACAATTGGATAATTGAAATAGGCATTCATATCACAATGATACATAAAAAAAATATGTAGATCTTAATGTAAATCGTCTAGCTGGTTAACTGTAGAGCCAATTACCAGATAACATTCAACAATGCTGTCACAGTTTTGATTAGGACTCAGTGCTGTTGTCTTACTGGTTTTTCTTCATACTAGGAGGTGATCAGACCCGAGTTTGATGAATATAACTGTTGCCACACCTTATCCCTGATGCAATTCATTGAGATCTGGCCCTTGTAACTTTACTGACTGGCCTACTGAGTTAGGGCTGCAGTGATCTGATGTAGACACTTCCAAACAAGGTTTGACCTGATTCTTATTGGCTGCCACCTAATGATTGGGTTAAGCATAATAATGGCCCTCTTGTTTTGCATTAAACTCAGGTGCAGATCAGAATATGAAACCTTCATATTTTACCCTTGAAATGAAGCTGTAAGTGATTTGATTCTGTCAGACACAGGGTGTATGAAGGACCTTCAGTTGCTGTTCCAGAAATTGCAGATTTTTGTGACCTAAATTTGCTGGCCGCCTAATCTTTTATTATTTATCCAAGCAGCTGATGCTCAGCAAATATGTAGATCATACAATTTTACTCACTGTTGTTTGCCTTGCCTTGAGAATAAACAACTTCCAGAATTAACCCCGATTTGCTCCTCCGGAAATGGAGTTGCCAAGAAGCTTGAGGGAGGGTTTTCCTCCTACCTCAATGCTGCAAACTAGGGTTCTAGTTCCAGAATGCAGGTTCACTAAAAAACTCCGCCAAAATAATGCCCAAAATCCATGCGCCATAATGAATCCCTGATCTATTTTGTACCTGTTGTTTATGACGCATGGGATCTGAAATTGGGGTGCCAAGTTTTGGAATTTAAATTTAAATTAAATTTATTTTATTTTTTTGTATATATTTTATTTTGTTTTATTTTTGATTATTATATTATTTATTATATAAAGTTAGTGTTAAAAAATGTTTTTATTAAATTAATAATAATATTAAATACTGTGCGTGACCACATGATAACAACATTGATATTAGATAGGAGTGTAGGGGGCTTCATTCCCTTTGATCTACTCTTTGATGATTTGCTCGATAGCTTGCGAGTTTCTCTGCTTGCTCTTGCTCATTAATATATGCTATCACTTGCTTCAATGGCACAAGTACACCATTCTTTCCAGGGCAAACTTTGATTTCTAGTCTAGAAATTCCACACAAATAGACTTTCACCTGATTATATGAACTTGAATACCTAACATCACACCTTTTGCAAATCCAAATATAACCTCCACCACCTAGAACCAACTGTATCATATCAACATACTTCCAAAGAGGAGAACTCAAAATTGTTTTGAATGTAGGTTGGCTTGTGGAGCTAGAACTTGCTGACATTGTAATTCTATGCCATTTTTTTGTTGTAAACAACACATTCAATACAACTAAAAATTTAAAAACAAAAAATAGACATATAAAGTATAACTCTTTCAAAATTTTAAGCATAGTGATATATTTGTAGAAAAATAAAAGAAAAACAAAGCAAGAGAGTTTGTTTCATTTTTGTAAACAAAATGGAGTAAAAAAAAAAACTTTACCTCTTTTGAAAAATATTCTTCTATGATCATCTTGGCAGCTAATGGACACTTGCAAATGCATAGGAATAGCAATGCAACCATTATGGAACCTTTAATGGTCAATCTTCAGCTCCCTTTGTTGAATGACAAGCAAGAATGAAAAATTGTCCTTTTGGAATGGTACTTGTCTTTGCAATAAAAGAGCTAAAAGGAGTTTGCTTTGGTGTTTGAAATGCTTTAGATGGTACTTTTAGGGTTAGTAATTTGTTTTAGGGTGACCAAGTCAAAGTCAAGGGGGAATTTTTTTTAAAAAGCAAAAAGATTTAAAAAGTGTCAAAATTTTGATGGGTTTGCTGGGGTTCATCCAACTGCCCAAACACATGACCTGTCGGAATTTGTAGGGGAACTAAACTAGATTGCAAATTAGGTTTGGAGTTGGACCAGACTTGGATTTGGTTGGTTCCTTGGCAGATTTGGTAACATAGAGCAAGACCAATAATGGCTTTGGCTTTATCATCTATGCTTTGCCAATCTAGTAATTTATTTGCATCCATAGGTGGTTTTCATTCTCATTTACTATTCCATACACATTTTTGTCGATTAGTTGCATCCTATGTACCCCAGGGACACGTCCTTGGCCAAAATAGGGACGTTTTTGGAGATGCGGGGACAGGTTGGAAACATCTCCGTGTCATCTCCAATTTTTTTAAAATCTGGAAACATCCCAGGGACATTTATGAAAGTCCCTAAAATAGTAGGGGATGGCTAGCCGTCCCCTACGGCCCAACAAGTTTTCATTGCATTTTTTTAAAACAGAAAAGTAAAATAAAATTAAAATAGGGCCCCTACACCCCTTTACATAAAACCTAAACCTAAACAAAGAATTATAACATTCACAACCAAAAAAAGAGCTCATTTGTGTCATTTCGCAAGTATATTCCACATCAGTTTGGTTATATGCATTGTTTAGTAGTTTCTAACTCAATAGTATGTAGCTATTCATCATCAATTTGAAGAGCAGTTTTGATGTATCTAAAAATCTCAAGCTACCAACAAGTAGTCCTTGGGGTTGTGGTTAAAAGAGCTCAAATTGCTACTCAAAAAGGATTTCCCAAAAACAATATGGAGTCATAGAGGAGCTACTTAACATTTAAAATGATTAATCAAAACATGTCATATTAAGCATAGAAGGAAGGTCCCACAAAAGGTGGAGTTTGCTCCGATGTCTTCCCTAAGGATGCAAGTTGATCATCCTTTGTGCAAACAATTCTAGAATTAATCATCATACTCTCTTAATTGATCAATTGGAATTGCAATGCATTTTATCCTTGTAAAATTCAGATGACTCAAGAATAGAGAAGAGGATCCCATGCATTGAAGAGGCATGGTACACCATAGCAGATATACAAAAAACCTTTCAACACCACCAAGGAATGATAGCATAGTGAGTAACAACTTGACACAATTTTGATAGCATAGTGATATACCAAACCTTTCGACGCCACTAAGGATGCAAGTTGATCATCCTTTGTGCAAACAATTCTAGACTTAATCGTCATACTCCCTTAATTGATTCATTGCAATTGCAATGCATTTATCCCTGTAAAATTCAGATGACTCAAGAATAGAGAAGAGGATCCCATGCATTGAAGAGGCATGATACACCATAGCAGATATACAAAATCCTTTCAACACCACCCCAAGGAATGATGCCTTAGCCAATGATGGCCTTATCAGTGCTATCATATAAATATTTGAAATTTTCTATATTTTTAAAATTTTCCCTATTTTTTTAATAGCTGTCCATTGCTGTCCCTTAAAAAATGTCCTCCCTGCCATCCCTATCCCTGAAACATGTACCCCATCCCCTGCTGTCCCCATCCCAAAAACTTGGGGTAACATAGGTTGCATCTAGATTTTACTTTCCAGGTATGGATGTTGAGTCCAGAATAGCCCAAAAGAATTTAGATTATCAATTAGGCTTATTAATAAGTAATAACAATGAACAGGTTGGACCGTTGGACAGGCAGTAAATGAAGAAAAATTCTTGCAAAGTCAGATTGTCAATTATGCAACATTGTTGGCAATCTATAGGAAAATATCAACTTGCAACCTATCTGATGAGCAAAAAACAAATTTGCTTCTATATTCAGCATGTTGTAATGCCTTCCTTTTAAAAGCAAACCAATCAAAATATAGATGGTAGTTTTCATTGAGCAGCAAATGTGGAAGGGATCTAGTTTTGATGATGTTAAAGTATAAACACGATGAGGATTTTCTCATTGGCTGTTTTTCTACAGATTTTTTTCAATGTATGTGAAGGCTGTAGTGATTGCCATTCCTCCAATATTTTAGGATATTTTCATGTTTGACAATATAGAGTGCTCTAAGGGGATATATATGGAAGCTATGATCAAAAGAGGGAGAAGCTTCATCAAATAATGTTTAATGAACATTTTAAAATAAACAATGCAACCAGGTATATAGTGTGTGGGATTTTAGTGTCACAAGATAGACCAGACCCCATTGCCCTCTTCATCAGTGGCATTATTATTAAAAACCCAATGATTTTATATGAGACCAAAGCAAGATGAAGTGCTAATGGAAGTTTGGAATACTTCGTCAACAATTGTTAGGCTTGTGAGGATATTATATAGATATGAGTTGAGATTGGAATTAGTTGAGATCAAAAGGTCACCTTGGATATCAGGACCATGTATATAACAGAATAATAATTGATCTTGTAGAAATTTTGGAGCAACTTATAGTCAGTGCTCTCCTGCTTTGCTATCTGGCTATTCATCAATTTCAACAGGTTACCTCGTTAATTCAAAACCAATCTTGAATATTTTAAGTTAAAAATCTTGCACATTTTTTTTCAAGTTTCTATTCTTAAATTTTAAATACACTATTTCCATTCACTTTGCAAGTGGTTACTTCATTGTCATGCAAGCAAAATTGGAGTGAGTAATCATTTATCCAATTAGCGAAACAAAATTTTCTACCCACTCTCAAGGCTCAAGATGTAATGAGTATGACTTAAATAGTTGCTTTCTTTCTCTGCTATAAGCAGAATACTTTACTGGATCTATTGAGATGTGGGATTATGTTGGAGATCCTAGGGTCTGCAATGATCTAGTTTACACATGACGAAGGTTGACATTTGCTGATAACATTCTGCATGCTGGACTTAATTGATTAAAAACATTGCTTGGTTCAGTTAGCATAGACAAATGTTAAATTTCATAAGTATTCCATCTATCTACATGTGATGGGAGCAGCAAATTCACCTCATTCAGTCAAAATGATATATTTGTAGTTTATGCAACATATTTCATTATCCTAGAAGCAACCATACATTTCCAAATGAAACAAAAATGCTATTTCTCATGTGATATGCAAATGCTATTTCTCATGTGATATGCAAACATTCTACTAATACATAATTGAGTAAAGCATACAAGTCTACTACAAAGAAACACAAATTACAGCTTTCCAAAAGCCTGGAGAAGAACCCCGCATTCAATTTTTCCTTTTTTATAGCCCAGATTACAAAAGGAATCCAAGGAAAAATACTTACAACATGTATCTTCAACTTTTCCTAATGGTTGCAACCGCGACACTTCAGTTTCATGCCCTTTCCTCTACTTTTGCCATTATAATCATTTACTTTGCTCGAGGCAACAAATTAATTAATCAGTAATATTCTTTTTATCCTTACCATTCTTCTGACTTCATCTTTTCCTGCTTTTTATTTATCAACACAGGCTCAAAAAACTCTTGCTGCTCCAAACCAGTCTAGATATTTTTGTAACACATGTTCAACATATTTTTTTCAGCATAATACACCAAAATTTCCTGATTGGCTGAGAGCCCATTATCATAGTTTTGCAACATAGGCTTCAATAAGATCCAACAATGGACAACCCTATAATACATATGAATGGCAATCTCGCTTTGAGATAATCTTCACCTCTCCTTCTCGTTCCATGAGCCACTTCACCAGGGCATTAATGTTATATCATGGCGAGTGCTTCCCTTTTGTTTATCATGCCCTCCCAACCCCAAGATGAAGTCTTTGAATGACTGATGTTCAGCATCGATACTAAAGGCTGATAGCTTCAAATCTTCTTAAAGCAACAATCAGCCACTACATGGCATAACTTTCTATCATAGCTGATACTTCCCTTTTGTGTATTATGACCTGCATACCATAAGTCAAATCTTTGGATAATCATGGTGGACATATATCCTACAGACTGACAACCTCTATATTTCTTAAAGCAATGATAAACTGCTGTTTTATTATTAACTAATTGAATGATTACAGATGGAGACGTAGTCTCCTTATATAGAGAATAGCAGAGAACGAAAATATAAATATTCTAAAATAACTAAACAAAAAGATTCTAAACTATCTAACTCAGAATATGGAAACTACCTAATAAACTAAATAAACTAGATATTACTAAATGACCATTAATATAACATTTATTACTTTATTACCCTCTCTTAATGGTCATTTTACTAACTACCCAAAATGTTTAGAATGCATAGAAGGCTGACTCCTTCGCCATCTCCTCAGAATGTTCTGCCACATGAGCCTGCTGCTGAGACTCTCCTTGGTTGGACTTCTGATCAGCCAACCGCTTTCTGCAGAACCTCTGGATGTGACCAAGCTTCCCACAATAGTGACATGTGATACTCTTCTTGGAACCCTCCTCAGATGTGCGCTGTCCTTTCTGCTGAGTGGACTCGCCTTTGCCAATGTCCTTGGCAGTAATTGCTTGTTCAACACTAGGAGACTCACTGCTGCTCCCAAACTGCTTCTTCCACCTATCCTGCTACAATAGCTTGTTGCACAGCTCATCGAACTTCAAGTCAACATTGGTGGATGTAATGTTGAGCGTTTCGGTGAAGTGCTCATAGGAATGTGGCAAACTCTTCAAAGTGATCACCACCATATCCTCCTCTTCCATCTTACGACCAATGGCCTCCAGTTAATCGCTAATATTTTTTATTTTCATCAAGTGCTCCTGCAAAGACACTTGGTCATCCATCATAATAGAAAAGAGCATATTCTTCAGGAAGAAAGCCCTGCTCTTGTCCGAGGTTTCATGAAGATCTTTCAAATGTTTCCAGATCTCCACAACAGACTTACTAGAAGGTATTTTTGGTAACATATCATCGGTGACAGATAATTTGAGAAGCATGACTGCCTCCCTATTACCTCCATCATACTTGTCTTGATCCTTCCTAGCAGAAGTGGGACGAGTTTCTGTACCCAGGACAAGCGCATCCAAACACCGGTACTCCAAGATGGTAAGCATCCTCTGCTTCCATGTGTTGTAATTCTTTCCATTGAACCTTTGCGAACTTTCCAACATAATATTGGACAAAGTCGCCATCCCTCCCGTTTTCCAAACCATGAAAAACGAGGAAACTTTGTGTTCAGCTGGCAAAGCACTGGACGATCAGTTGGCACAACTCCTCAAAAAAACTGGCACAAAATTCAAGACAAATCTGTTGGCACAAAAAACGAGGCATGGAAAACGAAGCACCCAAAATAATTGGAGACCAACCCAGTTGAGATCTCGAAAAACCCACCAAAAATCTGCAATCGAAAAAAAATTCGCCTTGAAATAGAGGGTCAAAACCCTAGACGAACTTGCAGAAACCCTAGGCGGCCATGGAAGCTTCAAAAACTTGCAGAAAACAGCTCGAAATCTTCTGAAGAACACCAGAAATCAGGAAAAAACACACGCGACCAGAGAGTACCAACAAAACCGTGCTTAAGGCGTCTGAGAAACCCGTCAGAAATTGCGGCTAAAACCAGATAAAAAATGCAACCTTTGTTTGCACGAAAGAAAATGACTCCAATGGCTGGAAATCACGTCTAGGCTAGTGAGAAAACGTGGCTTATAGCCAGGCAAAACGCGTCCCAAAAGACCTTGTAGGAAGTCGCGCCCAGAAGACAGAGGTCTATGAAGAATCCGCGCCCAGAACAAAACGCGGCCAAAAGGCAAGAAAAGAATGCGCGACCAGTAACAAACATGCGCCCAGGAGAAAACAAACGCGTCCTCAGCGAAAAAATGCGACCTCAAGTGCAAATACTATCCGGCAATGATGCCTCAAAATTTCATGACCTTAAACACAAACCCGCGCGACTCAGGAAAAAATAACGCCTAGAACAGAGGAAGAAATCCATGATCAAGCCTGCACGACCCTTGAAAATGAGAGACAAATAAAAAAACTTCAAATTTACAGCACGATTTTTCATAATTAAAAAAATTCTGGAAATAATTCCAGGTAACTAGGGCACGAAAAAATAAAAAATAAAAAAATTCTACAGACTTGTCACCCACTTTGAAACCATGATAAGATATTTTATTATTAACTAATTGAATGATTATAGATGGAGACGTAGTCTCCTTATATAGAGAATAGCAGAGAACGAAAATAGAAATATTCTAAAATAACTAAACAAAAAGATTCTAAACTATCTAACTTAGAATATGGAAACTACCTAATAAACTAAATAAACTAGATATTACTAAATGACCATTAATATAACATTTATTACTTTATTAATGACTGATGTTCAGCTTCGATCCTAAAGGCTGATAGCTTAAAATCTTCTTAAAGCAACAATCAGCCACTACATGGCATAACTGTCTATCATAGCTGATACTTCCCTTTTGTGTATTATGACCTGCATGCCATAAGTCAAATCTTTGGATAATTATGGTGGACAAATATCTTACAGACTGACAACCTCTATCTTTTTTAAAGCAAGGATAAACTGCTGCATGTATTATCAACATCTCTTCCTCAAGCTCTTTACCTTTTGCTTTAAGGGTTCAAGCACCAAATGATTACTTTATTAAAGCCTTGCCTTGTAGGACGTTAAAGAGTATTGCTCTTTCCATCTGCACCATCTGATCAAAATAAAATAATGGTGCAGGAAACTTTAGGTGTCAAATCATTCTTTCTCAAATCTCCTATCATTGAAAACATGGTAAAGATTACTTGATCAACCACTAGAGTGTGTAATGCTGTGCATTATTAGGGGCTTGTTAGTTGTAGGATCAAATGCAATCAATGGTAAGCATTAACTATTGCATTTTCTTGTTATTATCATTGAGACCAATTGAACATAGGATCAAATGAGACAATGGGTGCTAATTGCTAATTCAAGATCTTGATCAAATTGGAGTCTACCAATTCATACCTACAAAGCAATATATGGACATTCAAGGCAGAGCCTTAAAAACTCAAAGCAGTGCCAAAGTGAATTTGACTCTAGGAAGAAAAGAGGGGGCAAGGGCTCTAGCCTTTATCCCAAAACATTCCCCGGCCTTTATCACAAAACATCTGTAGGGGTATTCAGTCCATATGGAATGAATACATATTTATTCTTGCACATTGAGAGCAGTGTTCTGATCCAAGTCCACTTCGAAAAAGAAGCTCATAGACAGGTTTTCCACCAATGAAACTGTCATGTCCCTCCCTGAGCTGGGTTGGCCAGCAATCATTTCTAAAGGTGTTTTTCAAGACCAAATTATTTAATATATATTTAAATATAAAAATAAATATAAAATAATATTAATAATAATAAATAAATATTGAATAAAAGTTAAAACCAAATTTTAATTTTAAGATATGGTGCCTAGTCGGGCCAACTCATTTTGTTAAAAAATAAAAAATAAAAAATAAATTAAAATTTTATACTAGTCAGCCTACTGCGGTTCCCAGCGCCTTGCATAATCAGGTATCGGTATTTGTCTTGCTGGCTGGGCGAGGTTATCTGGAAAATCTGATTTCAAATTTGGGAGATTTCCTGAATAGGTGAGTTGAGACAAAACCCTCAGTTCCCTGCAAGGTTACGACGCCAAATCCTAGTCTTCTCTAATCAAATTTTCCTTTTTACAGTTCAATTTCTGATCGATCTTTCAGTCCTGATCTGAATCAGATGCAACTTACAGGTAGCCGCCAGCTTTGAGGATCTTCACTAGGGTGGTTAATAGGCCACTGGCCACCATTTCTGCCCCACCGGGCATTTCCAGCAACAAAACTAAGAGTGTATTGCTCATTCAAGGGTGCAGGGTGCAGGGTGCAATCTACAGGTCTGCATGCTTCAGAAGTGAGATTATCTGCAGAGATCAGTGAACCAGCAAGTAGCCTGCCACTCCCAGATTGCCATCACCCCCAGGCGGCAGCCATTGAGGCCCAGATCCACCTCGACTGGAGGTGTCTACAGCATAGGCAACAACCCTAACACAGTACAGGGACCAGATTGGATGGTAGATTACGCAGATAAAGGGTGTGACAATTGAACAACAAGCTATTCCAGTTTTGAAGGAGAAAGAATACCATAACCAGCAACTCAGAAATCCTAGCAACATTGCAGGGGCTTTGTTTGACCCCATATTCTGGTCAGTAGGTGTATCAAATTCAAGATTATTTATTTCTGATACGAGTAATGATCTCAACTCCAGTTATGTAAAAAGTTGATATTCCAGTTTTAATAAAAAAAATCAGAATTATTTCAAATACCAGTGCAGATTTCTTGTGTTAATTGTTCAATTTCTGAGCTAAGTCGAGATTTAACCCTCTCAGCGGATAGGTGCATCATTAGAACTGAGTTATTGATTTGCATTTTGTGGAGGCATTAAACCCTAGGACAAGTGCTCTGCATCTTCAACACGGAAGGCTTTAAAATTGGTTCATTGTAAGCTTAAAAATCTTCAAGAAAATCAGGGAACACTTATGGTTGTCTTCAAATTGAAGTTCACTGAAAAGTGAAAACTTGGAAACAGGGGAAGCCTCGGGCTGCACATAAAACATTTCTGATTCCAACAGTGCAAGAAGAGAAGATGTAGAAAAATCAGCCAAATGAGAATAATTCTTTCAATCAAAGACAAATTCCGTGTGAAAAACAGTCCCAAATAAGAGGTGAGGACTTTGTTCAATAGGCTCACTGTTCAACTGCAATACTGATTTAGACTCTTGGGAAATTTCTTCAATCTCCTCTACACAACACTCCATTTTAAGAAGGGAAAGAGATGGAAGCACTGCATCAAGCAAGTATCCTCCATTTTTTTTAAAGGAAAGGTTTCAATAAGTTCTTCAACTGAAATGGATGAGGAGGGGCAATTTGACCCATCATCAAAGTTTATGAGCATCAGTCCTCCTGCAAAGTTGGAAAGGAAGAGCAGTGTTTTTATATCTTTTGAGTTGCATGCCAGAATCTTCATTCCATTAAGAGAGAACACATGATAGATTTGAGCAATCTCTTCTGCTTGTGTCCTTGTTATTTCCTTAACCAAACATTCTCATTCAACACTTTGAAATTGAAAAGAGATGGACAATTTTCATCTCCTTTCTAGCACTTTGTAATGCAAGAAGAGGAGTGCTTGCCAAAAAATATTTCGTCTTCATGGGTTGCCTGAGTAAGAGGCTGTCCTGAGAATCATTAGATGGGTCCTTTACAACATTCTGCAATGTTGAAAACACAATGTATAACTTTTGCTGTTGTAGTCAGATCTCAATAATTGCCATGCATCATTAACTTCACTTACAGAATTCAAATGAAGAATAAAAGAGGAATAGAATATAGAATATATGGTTCCATCATTTTTCAATCTAGACTGCAATTGGATGATCTTTCTCTACAAGAACATCTTTTTCAATACAAGATCTTTTTAACTTTTCCATTTTTCCATTGATTGTCTGAATTCTCTTGGTCTACATCTGCACCACCATTATTAGCATCTCCAACATCTGTATCATCTCAATCTGTGATTGGAATGACCAGCCACATTTCTCTTTTTGGGCTGAAGTCTAATGGGCGAAAGATAGGGATTGCATTGATCCACTACCTGTATGCTGTCTCTGCTCACCTATGTGCACTAATCTGCTGCCCATGCACCATCTGCTTGCTTGTACCCTAAACTCTGCAAATCATATAAAGGGTATTCTGAACCTCAAATTGGTTTTCTGCTCCTCAACATAGTTCTGCATCTGTTAGGGTTTATGTGCCTTGGCTGCAACAATCCGTTTTAGAGGTCAGCCCATACTTCTGCAGGTTAGATCGCCGTTCTGCAATCAACCCAATGATCATTCAGTCAGCCATATAGCTCCCTAACTGATTTGTTCTGCTCTGCAGATTTAGGATTATTGAGTTTGTTTAGTCTGCTTCTGCATTGTTGCCTATTCTGGGGGCTTCAGGTCAGCATGGAAACACCTAGTACAAAAAATTGGATTGTCAAGATGCCAAAACTTCAGCACAACAGGCTGTGTACCAGGATTTCTAAAACTGAGGAAACTATTTTTCACTTCTCCAGAAACAACTAGAAGAAGACAGTATCATTAATGAACCTGTGTACAAACCTCTAAATTCATACTCTTTTCAAGTTAAAATTATACGAAATAATGATTTCAGAGATGTTGTTCTGAATTTTTTTCTTCCATTTATATCTTATGGTTTTTAAAATGTGAAATACATGAGAAAATGCGAAATATACTTGTGTATGGAAAACTATTCTAATTTCGTATCTTATACACAACCTTGTCCAATCTTGTTTTGTATTGTGCTGTTTCCATCGTGTTTTCCCCTTTTTTTCTTGTTACTAAGACTTAGGACAGTGTTAATTCCTGTTAAGTTTTATAAATTTGTAGATTGCATGCAGGGTCTGCAAGTTTCTCTTACTATTTTCTTTCGTCTTTTTGCAGCATTCTTTATTTTAATTTGAGATTTTGAATAATTGTAGATTTGAGGTTGCATCTGACCTGGATTGGGGGCAAGCCTTTGAGCTTGGGCCACATGTTAATGTGGGATAGCTTAGACAACATTCTTAGGATTTTAAAATTCAGGTCATTATGAATATTCCACTTATTATGACACCACAATTCTTGCTCTGGAGATTTATGTTCTTTTTTCCCTCCAAAAATGCCCAGGGTCAAGGGGATTTAGACCTGGAAAAGTTGGTACGGTGTCAACACCTTGGTGGTATTTACTCATCACACCAGGTCAGTGAAGCAGAAGTGGGAATAAAATTAAGACAAAGAAGCTGACCATTCAACTTTATCCTATACAAATTCCATTTTGTGAGCTCCCAATGAGCTAGATATACCACGTGACTTGTTTCCTGTGAGATAACCACAATAAGCCCTTTGTAAAGACTTACACCAACAAAAGAAAAATCATCTATTCCTCAACATCACTCTAAAAAGCAATTGAATATTCCAGTAGCACATAAAAGATAAGATGGTGCAAAGTAAGGAATTCCCCACACTCATCCCATGAATCATATTCCCACTTTTCTTTCTTTCATGGCTATAAGAAAGGTGTCCAAATCATCGAAAAAAACAACACTCGTCTAAATACAATAACAAAATGATGCAGGAAACAGAAGGGACACTTTTCCAGCAAGTATTCAAAAAGTCGTCATTGCAGCTCTTTATGAATTCCACTCATCTGTAATATCGCCAAATAGGGATAATAGAAAAACAACGATATCTCCAAAAATATGCAATAAGAAAATTCTGTTTTTTTATTTTCAAATAGAAAACCCTTCAACAAACTCAGATCTAAGTTCAGAATATTTTAGATTTTTTAGGAATTTCTGAGTATAAAAATGTTGCAGAAAATCCACTAAACAGCCCAGAAATTACAGAAATGCATTACAATGATTCCTCTAAAAATTTCAGAGTTTAACAGAGATAAATATGCAGATTTTTATTCCAAAAATACCTCAAAATGGTTCAAAATTATTTCCAAACCCTAGCTGACCCTCAAAATGGCGCTAGGCTCCCAAAATGGTCAGCGCTAGGTGTATTTTATTTGCTCCTTAGTAGCCATCCACCAAATGCTCAGAATTTGACGATTTGTAGATGTAGAAGTTTCCAGATCTGAGTATTCAGCACTGCGATTCTCCTCAAATTTGGCTTCAAACCTGATGAATACTTGCAGCCAAGAAATAATAATGTTGTAGGGTTTCACAAGCTGGATTTCTTCCACCGAAACACACTCTTCTGACTAGGGAGAGCCCAAATGTCTCACCGAAATCAAGGATACTTAAGGGTTTCAATCCTCAAGCCAAGTTGCAGCAGCAATGCCAATAAACAGAAAACTTCATCACATAAGGAGCCTAAAATGAATCCTCAAAGAGTTATATAACAACTCCTAAAAGGAAAAAATACTCTCCACCCTTGAAATTCCACTTCTTAATCCAACGGTCCAAGATAAAACCAGTTTGCACATATCTTCTCCTAGAAGATGTACACCCCCCTTTGACAATTTGTCACATGTTTTAAAAGTCACTTTAGTACATGAAAAGGGGACAACTTAAGTCCTTTGGCTAGGAGACTCTTAAGTTGCCTAAAAAGACGTGCCCATAGCTTAAAATAACTTAAGTTCACTTGAAATAACTGAAGTTCCCTTAAGTTGCATCAAAAGACGTGCACACAACTTAAAAATAGATTTTAGAACAAGCCAAAGACTCCATATCTTACCCAGTGATGCTCTATGTCCTCTTCCTCTTGGGTAATCCAAGGAAAGGACAGCCAATCTGCTGCTAATCATCTTGATTTGAGTTGGGGACATTACATCATCATTCCAATCTTTTCTCACAAGCTCCATCCTAATTCATAGAGAAAATTGCCAAACTATGAGAAGAATAGGAACTCAATATCTTAAAACAATCTATTCACAAAAAGCAAGAAGAATGTCAAAGCTAAGAAGCTCCTTATCTCCCCTTCTCTTTCACTCTCTCTAGCACTATTCTCAAAGGGGTGAATAAACTGTCTTCTTTATGTCTGTTTTGATTTGGCTTTTCAAAAAACAAACTGCTTTGATAAAGAAATTTGGCATTTGCACCACTGCTAAGGGTCATCACATGGCCGTTTCCAACAGACAACTTAAAAAAATGCATTTGAACATTACTGTAATTTTTTTAAATAAATCAAAGTGATTTCCTCTAAAGTTTTGAAACCAGATCTTTCTATATGAAGGACATTTATGTGTCCTGTACTTGAACAATATACTTGAGTCACCCTTTCAGACTTATTTATCATAATTCCCTAACTATTTATTAGAGAAAATAAAACATCAGAATGTTTCAAAAAATGGTCAAGCTTGTCATTTACTTTGAACTTAACAACATTTCTAGTGGAATGCTATGCTTAATTGAGGATAATCTATACAAATCTACTTATATCTATAAGCTGAGCTGACTGGTCCTTATTTTTAATTTGTTAAGAGTTCTGCTGTACCATGTTCACACAATTCTATCCACCAACAGGACGCATAAAACCATCACTCTGGCATGCTAGCGATACTAATTTGGGTCGATGGCTTGATAGTAATAAAATTAATCATAGAAGGAACAATTCTGAATGATAAATGGTAAATCACTGAAAAGAGAGAACACCTGTGCATTAATGAACTGTAAAATACACAGCTTATGAATGCATACAAATGATTTCATTAGATGCCAATGAGCATCCCACATCAAAAATTGAATTTGAGTGGGTGACTTAACTGATCGTTTTTATACTCAACGGTCAATTATTCCCATTAGAGTATGTTAAAGACTGTTCTTTCCTAATCCATATACTCCCAATTTGGAGAGATCACTAATGATGGTCTTAGAAAATTTCCATATGAGAAACATTTAACCATTAAATTTAAGATCTCACAACTTGTTTGAGTATTTTTACGTATTTGGTAAGTGATAGGCAGTTATACATTTCCTAAATTCAAATTCTCTTAGAATATTAAGGCAGGATAGTTTTAGGACCTTGCTCCCCCAATAGTTGGCAGTTTTGTCACATGAAATAATCTTTTTATTGAAAATTCTGATCTGGTTGGTTTTCATGTTGTTATATTCAGTGGTCGATATGGATTCGTTGTAGCTATAACAGGAGTTGAGAACATTGGAAAGGGGCTTATTCGGGAGGGAACTGGATTTGTAACATTTCCAGTTAAATACCAATGTGTAATTTTCAGACCTTTCAAAGGGGAGATTTTAGAAGCTGTGGTCACCATGGTGAATAAGGTAGGTTCAGATCCTCTTTTATGAATTAATCCTTTAATATATAATATAATTGTATTGCATTTTCTGTTATACGATTGATGTAGATCAATGAGACATTGCTGTATCACATCTAGGCAGGCATTTGCTAAAAGACAGTATCAAGCATAAGCTAAATCTTTGTCTATCAATTGATCTCAACTCAATAGATCTGAAGCTGAACATTGCTTAGAGCTTTTGAGCCTGAGATAGGTACCTGGGAGTGAAATTGTAATGTCCTGTTTAATTCCTAAATGACTGCAGCCTATGTTTCAAAAGAAATCAATAAAGGTAATTAATATTACACCAAACTGGCATTAAATAAGATTAAGTAGTTAAGAATAGTCAGCCAACATAAGAATGGCAAGCCTGTGTTATATCATTTGGAGTTGTTTCATAGATATATCCTTGGATATTGCACATATGACAAAGAACTCCATGCATTAGTGCAACTGATGAAAAAATTGAAGCGTTGCTTGGTAGGGAAAGACAATTGTTCACATGGATCAGCAATTGTTACAATACATGCAAACTTAGTTCAAGCTATAGCAAGCATGAAACTACAAGTGGATGGGGTTTCTTTGACAGTTCCTCTTGTTCAAAGTATAAGAGGGGTGTTACTAACAAACTTGTGGAAATGTTGTCTACACGACCTTTGTTGACAACAATAAGCACTATTTCGCTTCTTGAACCCTTCACAAAGGAAGTTTGTGGACTATGAGCGTAACAAGTATTTTGGAGAGTTGTATCACCTTACCATAACTACTATAGTAGTGGGTTGGGGTGGCGGGAGCAAATTTCTATATATTGAATACAAATCGGCCTCAGATTACTATCTATAGACAAATTCACATTATAGACGAATTCATTCACTCCCACTAAAGGATTTTTGATAGAAGATGGCAGATCAGAGGTAGTAGGCATTATGATTTTTCTCTTAAAGACTCACTTATATTTGAAAGATGGGTTGTTCTTCAAGTTAGGTAAGTTGTGTGTTCTAAAGGAGAGAAAATTGATTTTTTTGAGGTGGGCTTGTACTTCCATGGTTGTTGGTCACTTTGGGGTCACAAAAAGCATCTGTAGTTTGCAAGGACATCTTCATTGGCAATGTATGCAATCTGATGTTTCAAAGTTTGTTTGAAGTTGCAAGTTGTGTAGTGTAAGCAAATGGAGCATTAGAAATTGGGGTTGCACCAATCACCATTTGAGCCATTTCGTCCATGGGAAAGTATACCAATAGACTTTGTAGGTGGTTTTCCCATGTCAAACAAAGGGCCCAACTATCTCTTGGCAGTGGTTAATAGGTTTAGCAAGACATGTCTTCTGATTCCATGCAAGAAAACACACATGGGTAAGGATGTCGGTGATTCGTTCTTTGTCAAATGTTTGGTTGCATTTTGGTTTGCTTAAGATTATCATATTAAATGGATAACCAATTGGAAAGGTCCACTGCTTTTCATCTGCAAACAGATTGGCAAACCAAGGTGGTTAATAGGACTTTGGTGCAACTTATATTCAGTTATACTTATAGTCAAAAGCATCCAAAGGACATGGGAGGAAAGTCTTTTATATATTCAACACTTCTACAACTGGGAAATACACTCTTCAACAAGTATGTCTGCTTTTGAAACATATTTTAGTTATTTGTGTCCAAGCCTGCTTGATGTTGTTGAGGAAAATGTTGAATAAGAGTTTTCAAAGGCTGGAAAGTTCATTGAGAGTATTTGGAAAATCCATCTTCAAGTTCAAGAGAAGTTGAAAGAGAGTAAGGATAAGTACAAATGAGTCAATGATCAGCATCACGCCAAGCACCAGTTCAAATTGGTGATTATGTTTAGTTGTGCTTGGGAAACGATAGGCTGCAAGGTTAACCGCACAACTTGAAACCTCTAAGGTTTGGATCCTTTCTAATTCTAGAGCTGTTCGGCGAGAATGCATTCCAATTGGTTTATCATTTACCATCTGATATGAAGATATACTCAGTGCTAAATGTTGAGAATCTCCGTTTGTTTGAGCCCTCCATGTTGAATGAGGATGAAAAAATAGTTTAACCTTGAATTGATGATCTCACTCCATGTGTTTTTGAAGAACTGGAACATGATGTTTTTCTCCAAAAGAAGGATAGGCAGTCACATAAGGGGTGTTCATAAACATGGTTGGCTGGATTGAGAGGACAATTTTCAACCAAGCCCATATGGTATCCAAAAGAGGATGTAGGGAAGAAATTCTTTCACCCAATAAGTCCGTGAGCTTTTGGGGAGGTATGATCTTAAAATGAATCCATGTCATGATCAAAAGGTTGGTGGTTCATTTGCTTCTGTCAAGAAGCAGTTTCAGGAGTACCTTTGCTCAAATGAGAATGTATTTTGTCAATTTCAGAGTTTGAGGAACTTGTATGTGGGCCAAATTCAGACTTGGGATGATCCAAAGCATCATGGGGAAGAAGAGTGACATGTGTGCAGGTTTCTAACCTTTGCATTTTTTCAGTTTTGCTGAATTTGTTGCTTTCCACAGGTGGCAAACTAACAAATACCATGGTGAATATTTCACTACCATGGCAATGTCATCAGAGGTTGACAAACAAACTCAACTATAGTGATCCTCTAATCGCCCCCTAGGGAAATTGGTGATCTTGTCATGGCAAGACAAGGGTTTGAGTGTGAAGGGTTTTGATGTTTCATTTCAAATTCTATCATTGTGTTTTGTGTATGGAGGCCAGAGGAGTGTGTGGTGCAAGGGTTGGCACTCTTTTTTCTCTTAAGACTTTGATGGTTGCAAGTGAATGCCATTGGGGAGCAGGGTTTTGGTGAACTGCAGACTGCTTTTTAGGCTGTACAAATTCTTTGTTGACATTTGGAGCTTGGTTGGATGTGTAAGAGCCATACTACAATTCTTGGCTGATTTGATAGTGGAAATGAGGTGTATATAGCTCTCTTTGCTGGAGTTTTCTCCCCAAATTGGGGTTTCTCAAGGGTAATCCTTTGTCTTAAGTCATTGTCATGCAGTTCTTTGTGTTTTGTTACATACTTATATGCCTATGTGATGTTCTACAATATGTATGTTCAAGTGTATATTGAAAGAACACATTAAAAACCATAACTAGGAGGTGTTTATGAGAAGCAACAAGTAGGATATCCATAATTGATTAACTGTTTGAGAGTATCTCACTCAGTGTATGGATCTCTAAACATTGTGCAAACCTATTCAAAGTCCAATGTGTTTAGTCTTTTTAGTTTTTTCTAGTCAATTTTGAACGTATTTAATTTTTTCAAGACTTATGTTGTGATTGGGGCAGCAGGAAACATTGCTTGATAATATTTCTTAATGGCAAAATTCTGCATTATCACAGTGGAGAAAATTGATCTTTAGTAGTTACACTTATTGCTTATTTGGTAATGGCATCATGCAGAGTTTTGGGATAGCTATGAATACAAAAGGATAGAATGGAAGCTATTCAAATTCAATTTTGATTTTATGTTAATATGTAAATAAAGGCATCTGTACATGGATATTGTAGAATGTGAGAAATTAACTTTTGTTCTATAATTTTTACAGATGGGATTCTTTGCTGAAGCAGGACCTGTCCAGATCTTTGTGTCTAATCATGTGAGTTTTTTCTGTGGTAACATCTCACTTCTCTTTAATGCTGTGACTAGGTATAAACCATAATGACCTGATAACTCATGCAAATGCAATGTATAGATCATATTTCTCCTTTGATAGGTTGTATGACTTTCTTGCTTTTTTCCTTTTTTTAATTCCTGTAGATATTGGATCAGTAATGGGTTCAAACGAGATGTATATGTGTAAACAAACTAATTATAAATATAAAAGAGGGTCCTATATTTGAAAATACTAATGTTATTCAAAGAAAGAAAGAAAGAAATCGATCCTTTCAACTTGATATGAATTCTCAATAAGGCGTGTATTGCCATTGTAAGATTTAGAACTATGATTTATCATGTGGCCTTTTGTTGCAGCAGGACTATGACTTGCTCTTAGTTAACTGTCTTATATCTAGCCTATTTATGTAATTTCGGACTACATGAACTACATTCACTGATATGTATCTTGCTATATTGCAGCTGATACCTGATGACATGGAATTCCAATCTGGAGACACTCCTACTTATACGACTTCTGATGGATCTGTATGTGTGCTTGTATTTTTTGTTAAATTTTTAGTTTTGTTTGGGAGATCTACTTGACCATAACATGGAAACTGAAAAAATATATTGCTTCAAGCTTGCTTGTCTGTTTTCGACATTCATCAAGCTCTGACTGTGTTAGGACATACCTTCCCATTTTGAGTAAAACTGCAGTATATAAAGTTTTCCTTGTGACTTATTTGCACGATCAAGATTCAAAAGAATTGTCATGTCTAGTGGGCCATTTTCAAGTGAGGTCCATATTTATGAATCAATAAAATAATAAATATCCAAGAGAATGGCTATTTGTTGAATACCTTGATAACTTGATCTGTATTAATAATTTTGACACTTATTTTCTTCCCCAGCCAATTTAGTTAAGCTCTGTTTGTGTTAAGACATACCTTCTTGTTTTGAAAGTTTTTCTTACGACTTATTAGTATGATCAATATTCAAAATATTTGTCATGTCTAGTGGGCCATTGTTAAGTGGTCCATATTTATGAATCAATAAAATAATAAAAATCCAAGAGGATGACTATTTGTTGAATACCTTGATAACTTGATCTGTATTGATAATTTTGACACCTATTTTCTTCCCCAGCCATCCATAGATAATTTGATCTATGCCGATAATTTTACCCGAAAAAGAAACACTGCCATAGACAATAAATTATCATGAAAGTGTGCAGAAAGATTTACATAATTTCACTGACAAAATGGAATTTGATGAAAAATATAAAATGTTTGATTCAGTTTCTCTTATGTAGTTTAAATTGTTGTTTTAACTTTTAGTATATGTAATATTTTTAAAGATGGAATGCATTTGATTATTTAGCATGATTTTTGAGTTCTCTGTTTTAATTATTCTTTCAGGTTAAAATTCAGAGAGGAACTGAAGTGCGGCTGAAAATTGTTGGTACACGTGTTGATGCGACAGAAATTGTATGTTAAATAAAGGCTTCACTATTTTCATACTACCTTTATTTCCCTAGGGTTTTATAGTTCTGAATCTCTTGAGTGAAGTTTCCTTAAAGGACATGTTATAGGATTCTTTTGTTTTTTCATGCAAGTAAATCTGCTTTTAAGTTCCTCCTCAAGGTAAAGTAATTATCTGTTGTGCATGTGACAGTTCTGCATTGGAACAATAAAGGATGATTTCTTAGGAGTGATCAGTGATCCAAGCATGGCAGTATAGACATTTGGTGAATACATTTGGCAAAAGTAGACTGGGATTGTGGAAAAATTAGGAAATCCACATGTTTTTTGCTAAGTAGATCACATAAATCATTCTGTCTGTGTCAGTTACTTTGTCGATGCTCTTCTTTGGTAATTTTTGCGGGCAAGGCAAATAACAATTGTGTATAGTTTTTCTTGTATGAATATTTGTATTTGTGAGCGTTTGCCTTCTGCATTCACTGTCAACTGCTTATACATTTGGAAAATTGTCGTTCAGCACTTATCATTTGGCACAAGTTGAATGCATGCAGAAAATCACATTCTGTTGGAGAAAAATGCCTCTCGACTGTATAAATGTCTAGGTTTGATTCTAACATTGAAGGGATAAGAAACTAATTGTAATTGCTCTGTTGAACCATAGATCGAAATTGTGCGGCCAGTAATTGATCAAATCTTGATAATTTTTGTATTTAAGGGCCCTCTTCACATATCATTGATATTAATAATGATGACCCTTGTAGAAAGCTTTTGTATCTAAAGGCCTTCGTCACATATAATGGATAATAATAATGATGGCCCTCATAAAAGGTCCTAAATGCATTGCAGGTATAGAATCTAGAGATGTCAGTTGTTTGAATATCTGCTCTTGGTAGATCTGGAATGAGCTGATATCGTTCTGGTCCAAGTTACTTTGTATATATGCCATTACTATTATTCAATATGATAGGTTCTGTGTTTTACTAATAATGGAAATGAATATTACTTTGACTGGGTGATGTGATGGATCTCTAATGATTCAAAACAGACTATAACTGAACCCAAAAGTATCATATCTTAGAGGTATTGATTCATTTGAATCATTTCTCTCGGGTAATTGTACAATGACAAATACCAACTTTAACATCATACTGTTGCTCGTATTATTGTGCTTATTTGTTTCTTTAAAGTAATATTCTTATCTGTTGATATAATTTTTTCCTTCTCAGAAAATAAAATTGTTTCTTTAGTTTTACTGCACGGACCCTTCAACAAAATGGTTATGTTTATGCTTTATTTTCAACAAAATCTTGCAGGATTCCAAATTTGCTACATTGGTTAGTGTGTGGGGCTCTCTGCTTTCTGCCCTTGTCTCTTACATGTACCATGATCATGTCTGATTCACTAAAACTTTTCAGTAATATAAACTGAGAGATCAACAAACATTATTTGCTGGCATGGGGGATTTAAATATTCTGTTTGTGTGGAACAATGACATCAATGGGGAAACTGATTGATCTGTTGGTGTGGAACAATGATATAAGTTGGAACTAAAGATTATGAAATGGTTGAACTTTTGTTTTCTACCTGTCTCAAGGGCATGAAGTTCCTTACAAGGGATTTGATTGAGCATATAAACAACAAAATGAATTGCTTCGGCCAAATATTTATTTAGAACTTCCTTTTCAATATTCTCCTCACCGTTTTTGTAGCTGTTTGATTGTGTCTAACCACAATATTTATTTGAGGCGCATATAGGGAAGTGAGTTGGTTATGTATTCCCCTCTTTGGTGAACAAACCAACAAACTTTTGTGAGATATATACATCCTATTTTTATTGTTTCCCCTTGGTTTCATTCTCAAGGGCAGTATCAGATTATTTTTAGAACCCAAAAGCAATGAACTAATTTTTCAAGATGCGTGCCTACATTTTCCTACTATAGTCATCAATAGAGGTTAACTTTGGATTAATTCCCCAATAGATGCGTGCCTACATTTTCCTACTATAGTGAGTTGGTAATGTATTCCTCTCTTTGGTGAACAAACCAACAAACTTTTGTGAGATATATTCATCCTATTTTTATTGTTTCCCCTTGGTTTCATTCTCAAGGGCAGTAATAGATTAGTTTTAGAACCCAAAAGCAATGAACTAATTTTTCAAGATGCGTGCCTACCTTTTCCTACTATAGTCATCAATAGAGGTTAACTGTGGATTAATTCTAGATGGAGTTTGTTCTCTAAGTCTTCGATTTAAAAAGCTTTCAGCATATCTTATCCTATAAGATTTCCATTCAAAAGCGTTCAGCATTTTTAGTCCTCTAAGGTTTGCGTTAAAAAAGCTTTCAACATTTTTAGGGACAAAGCATACTAGCATTAGCAAGTTCATATGAAGGGCTGACTTGGCAAAGTAAATTGACATTATGCTTATAGGAGTTACATGATTGTATTGCATGGAGGCCAGTATTATGGGAGATCAAGAACAAATACATTCTCACAGACTATGTGGAGAGTGGCGTAAAGACCATAGCTCAGAGGCTTCATCTTTTGATGTGAACTATCAAAGTATTTCTTCTTAAGATGCAACCAACCATTGTCACATCTTGAAATATGTGAGGTGTTCATGCATGTTTTGGCACTCTTTGCACCAACTTTGTTAGTGTGTGAGTATTTGTTGAACATGTTGATGCACATGTTAGATGTGTTGAAACTTTTGTGCCTTGTTGACATCATGTTATTGTGCATGACTTTGATGTGGATGGTGCATGGTAGGATGTCATTGGGTGTTGCTGGTTGAAAACCAAGACATGTTTGGAAAGGACTGTTTTGTAGAATTTGAAGAGTAGTCATGTTGAGTGTAGAGGACGTTGTCATCCCATATGCTGATTTAGATGCATAAGAGTGTAGTTGACCACATCTATTTGGTTGTTTGTCTATGGATGGAACACTCTAGATCGATCAAGTTGTTTATGTAACACAATCCACAAAGTTTGCTAAAAATGACTAACAAAATATGGATTGTAGTCATAAACAATAAATGGTGGTAAGCTGAAGTGGACCTAATTGTGTGAAGAAAAGACATACAATGTTTGGTGTGGTGAGGCTTTTCTTGCATACAATTAGGATGGCATTATAGAGAATTTGTCTACCACAATGAACATAGTCATGCTGGCATTTTGTTGTAGGTAGGGTGCCCAAGAAATCCTTATTGATGGATTCCTGAGCCATGTGCAAATCGTGAGAGGGGAGTAGAGTTTGAGCTTCCTATTTAAGATTAGAGGACGAGTGTTAAATGAAGTTGAACATGACCTTATTACTACCTTCTCGAATCCTAGTTCAATAAACCAACTTCAAAGTTGAATGGAAATTTCTGCAACGTAAATTTCACTAAAACTTCCCCTTCATATGTGCACAAGACACTCATTTTTTAACTCTCTAAAAAAGCTTCTAAGGAAGAAATAGTTGTAAAAGAAATTTTAAAGCTACTTAAAAAGTGAATCTTATCCCTATTACTTAAAATTAAGGAAATAAAACAAACACCTTTTAAGAATTAATTTTAAGAGAATTAATTAAATACATTTTTCCTAAAATAGGCTCTTATCTTTGTTCAAAAATTAAAAAATGGATGAAAATCAGAAATTCATTTTCCAGATTTGAATTTGAATCATTCGTATGCCTTGGACATATTGGTGTAGGTGCATTGTCCTTTTCTTTTGCCAATCAAAATTAATCTAAGAACGCACTAATTTCGGTGATTGGAGGTAGTTAAGTCTTCTCTATCTGACTACCGTTGCAATAAACTTTTGTTGCTCATCTGGCAACTAGATCTTGCATGTTGTAATTCTCAATGCAATCTTCATCAATTTATCCATAATTTTTTATATTGAAAATTGATCCTCCTAAGTAAGTTAAGATTAACAATTCAAAATTGATTTGTGTTGCATCTTGGTCGTCCTCAATAAGTGTGAAAAGCAAAGGCGTACGAAAAGATAAAATACCATGTTTTGCGATCTTTTAACTTTTCTATGTTAACTCTTTCGAGAGCGGTCTCTTGCAACTCAAATTGCACTTGAAAATTGGCAATCTATTTTGGCATTTGATTACTGTCTAGATTAGCTATAACCTTTAGTTTCATCAACTCATCAACACCTCAAAATTCCACGGGCTCTAAGTGTCACGATTTGGGTATGTTATTCACTTGTAAATAATTCTAGAAGAATGAGTTTATCTATAATTTGATAAGCAAATGTAGAATGCAATACAATATGATGTGATGAGTTTTAGATGTTATGGTACATCAGGTATGTTTGTTTACATGCGATGTGGTAGAAACCACAAGAGATTTGGGGGAGAACTCACTCTGCATATTAAAATTTGTGTTAGTAGATGCATGATTGACAATGCAAGTGCTCGTGTTAGTAGATGCATGATTGACAATGCAAGTGCACTCATAATAGAGCTAGAGTTCATGCAATAGAAGCCAAGGACATAGTAATGTTCAATTGAGTGTTCTAAAGTAACACAAACATCTATAAATGGTTAGATGTTTGTTTATGTTACTACAATCTTGCTACTAGTAGTGGTGGCTATATAGGAAGACAGGTACACACCAATAGTGTCTAGTGAGAATTATTGCCTCTTAATGTGCAAGAACAAACATGAATAAAATATTGATTATTCATGTGGAGACATCATGTTTAGTGATATGTGTGACATGTTGATGTAATAGTGTGGTTAGGATATAGTTGTGTGAGTATTGATATGTTATAGGTTGGTTGGACAGTTATATGCTCGGTATTCCATGTTGATGTTTATATGTATCTTCTTGTGTGAAGGTATTAAGACTAAACTAAGTTTGGATAAATAAAAAGTTGGTCATTGGAAGGTTGATTGTAGAAGGGTATGCTATCATACTATAATTGAGACTTTGTAAGAGATGTATCAAATCTTTAGATCCTAAATAATATCAATGACTATCTTTTGGTTGTGGGTTTTTCGTTGTAAGTGTTTTTCATGTAAATATTGGTGTCTCATGTAACCTTGTAATTGCATACTATTCCATTTGCTTTTATTGATGTCGTTAGATAGATTGGTTAATATTGTCTAATATTTTTATCACATAGTCTTAAGTTTCTTTATCCTAGTGTAGTGTCCTAGTTTCAAAGTATGAGGGTGTTTGAGTCACTTTTTAGTCTTGGGTGGGGTTTTGGGCTTTCTCATGCTATCATTTCTTCCTTCATTTGTGACTTCCTTGTTTTCTTGGTCATTTGCCTTTTGTGGCCTTTTGGATTTTCCTTCACCTTTGTGCTATTTCCATCATTTCCCCAATCACCTAGTTCCTTGTGCTTTAGACCATCGGGCCTTCTCATTTGTGGCATACGTTTTAGTCAACCCTTGGTTCCTCGTGCCTTCATGCTTCAATATTTTTGGGATTTCCCTACTTCTTTGCCTATTTGTGTCACACTCACTTTCTCATTTCCCCCACATTTGAAAATTTTAGACATTCCTCTTTTGGCATCCCATCCTTGTCCATACCCCTATTTCCAAATCCCTTATCTCTTGTAGGTTTTTAGAGTTCCATTTTTTGCACCCTATCCTAATGAATTAGTCACCTTGATCCCCAATCCTCATGGTATCATGTATCCTCAAGTCTCAACTTCCACTATATCATGAGCCCTTGGAATTTTCTCTATTGACATGCCTAAAGGGTATCCAATATCTTGAAATGCCAAACCTTGAGCCCCAACTTCTGCTATATTGTGAGCCCTCAAACTTTTCCCTATTGACATATCTAGCAAATATCTAGTATTCCAAAACCTTGAACCTCACCACCTTAGCATACTTTCACATTTTTCTTTCCCTTATCACTTTGGTGTCAGGTATGCCATATCTCTAATCCTTGATCCCTAATTGTTTTTACATCAAGCATTGTAAAATCTTGATTCTTGCTCCTTGCATTGATTTATCTTTGAATCTTGCTCCCTACTCCTTCCTGCATTGAGTATCTCTGAATCTCCATATTTGCTCCTTGTATCAGGAACCTCTGAATCTTGATCCCCACTTCCCATCATGCTTCCCTCTTTTAGACCCTGAAGGTTTTCCTTATTAATTATCCCTTTTGTGAAATTGTTTGCAAGGTTCCCATTCCCACTTCCTCGTTGTCTTATCATTCCTCCTTCTTGGGCTTGTAGACCTTTGCTTCCCCTTGCATTCTAGAATCCTTGTATCTAATACCCTTGAAACCTTGACTTCAAACCTTCAGAAATCTTAATGCCATTGTACAAAGTGAAAATCCTCTAAACACCATCTTAACTCTTGATTCCCCATTCTCTCTTGTAATTGCATTCTTCGGGTTTGTGTTTCCCTAGACCATGGCATTTGAAATAAAAACCATACCTACCTCCCTACATTACCTAGGACACTATTAGTGCCCTTAAATGGATGTGATAATAATGTGGAAGAAAATTAAAGACCTATTTGCATGTATGGACCTTTTAAAGGTAGTTTGGGTACAAACACAAATGGTTCATGTACATGACCATGTGAAGGTGTTTCTAGTAGGCATGTGTAGCTTGTATATTGGTAGACAACCCTTTCTTTCCCTCCAAGATTACTTGAGGTGGATTTGAGTGTAAGATTTTGCGCCCTATGCCATGTCTTCAATCTTTACATATTTTAGGAAAACTCACTAGTTATCATCTTTTTCCACTTATTAAAACAAACCCCAATTTGCAATAAATTTAGTACTTGTGTACATGTATTAGATCTAACAATGTAACCCTTTGGATTTGGAAATCAATAAAAATCCTTTGGTTTCATGAGCAATTTCATTTAAGAATTGTATTTGTACTAAAATGATTGTAATCATTCTAGTATATTGAATACAAATATTTAGTCTATGTGTGAATATTTTATTGTTCACAATCTATTGCCAAATTATTCAGTCACAAATCATCTCAATGGTACTATAGTTTTGATTTTCCTAGTTTGCAGGGTAGATTGTTGATGTGAATCACGAGGAGATTTTTTATATTGGTAGCAAAAGGAAGCAATGCATATTATTTTGAAGATACAATGTTGCAAATACCTAAGATCCAAGATAACTTATAGAAGATCCAAGATGACTTATAGAAGATCCAAGATAAGGTGACCAAGCTATTGAAGAAAAAGTGACAACCTCAGAGTAGCAGGTAGAATCTCATTTAGCTAGAACATCACAAAAAGAAGATGTGGATTTGATAGTGTTCCATGCTAAATGTAGAACATAGAGTGAATACTTTTGAGATGATAGCTCTTTCATATATTTTTGCATTCTAAAGTAAAAAGAAAAATCCTACGAAACCCACATTCCTAGACAAAGAAGAAATGACAGAACCAAAGTTACAATGATCCATGGAGGAACAAAGCATGAGTAGGGGAAAATTTTCTTGTAGAAGAAAAAAATAATTGAATTGAAGGTTCAAGAAACTCCAAAAGATCCTAAGGAATCTACATGAGATGTTGAAGGTAAAACTTCCATCATAAAAAAGATTCTAGTGATTTCCAACGAATTTACACACGATGAAAATGTTTAGTTAAAGAAAAATTAGAATTACATGTTGAATGTGAAGATTATATAATTGTTAAACAATGTCCGATGATTTCTAGTGGTTTCCAAGAAACACTTGTCAATATTCCAAACATTGAAAAGATGGAACCATCACCATTTGAGAATGATTTATGAGTTGAGTATGTTGATGGGCATGTATTTGTCAATGATGCTTCATTTTGAGAATGGTAGTGCTGCTACAAATCTCTCAAAAATCTCCAAATTAGTGAAAGGTGGTAGGCAGTTTGATTGTTGCTTTGATTAGTACTCAATAAATAAAGAGGATAGAGGCAGCATATATTTATTTCACCAATTTCATACCATGTCATCACAAAGTTATTTTCATCATAGGAAGCATTCCTATAGTGGTGAAAAGGTGAGGGATACATGTAGTAAAGGGCACAAATATCCTTCTTTCAAGTTCAAATTTATCCTACATGATGGTGTGGGATCCTAGAGCTATAACCAAATAATTTCAAAAAGAAGATAGTGAGAGAAACATGAGGGATGAAATCTTTTATGGGATTAATATTGTTGTTATTGATAAATTTACCATCGTATTCACTTCAACTCAATATAGTTGTGGATGAGCATAAGGTATGTAATAAACTCTATGTTATGAGTACGATGGGTGTACAATGGCTACATTCCATTGGTGAGTTTATATGTAATAATCAATCTAGGGAGATAAAGTTTATATCTAAGGAAATGATGTGTCAAGAGGTGTCTATAATGGACCTCTAGGAGTAGTCATAGATAAGAGGACTTCTTGTAAGGGATAGGCTGCTTGGGTAGCAAGTGGCTTGGTGATGGAGGGCATGCACACAATCTCATTTTTTAGTAACCAGGATAGTCATCATTTTGATATTCAAACTCTTTTGAAGCAATGTAGTGTGAAGCTTAATAATATGCTTCTGCAATTGCTACCATATAGAGAATTCTAGCATGTCATAGAGTTGGAACTAGGCTCTAAGAATCTCACGAGCACTTGTCAACACCTCCTACAGACATATAGAGAGGATAAACCTATTAAGGATTTTCTCAAAATGAGCCACATTAGACCTAGTTCTAATGTTCATTATTTTTTCACATAATCTTAAGTAAAACACATTGGACATAGTTCTAATATTGATTGTTTTTCACATAATTTTAAGTTTCTTTATCCTTGTGTAATGTCCCAATTTTTAAGTATGATGGTGTTTGGGTTGCTTTTCATCATTAGGTAGGGTTTCAATATTTCTCATGTTGTCATGCCTTTCCTTCATCCCTTCCTTCCTCATTTTCTCAATCCTTCTCCTTTTGTATCTTTTCAAGGTTTCCCTTACCTCAGTGTCATCTTCTTCATTTCCCCAATCATCTAGTTCCTTGTGCTTTGGATCTCCACTATTTCTCATCCTTGGCATGCATTTTAGTCAACCCTTGGATCCTTGTCTCTTCGTGCTTTGAAACTTTGGGCATTTCCTTACTTATATACTTATTTTTGTTACACCTAATTTCTTATTTCCCCACATTTTAGAACTTTGGGTTTTCCTCTTCTAGCATCCATTTCCTTAGTTCTCCATGGTGCTTCATGATACCTTGCCTCCTATGGGATTTTAGAGTTCTACTTCCTTCCTTACACTCCCTTCAAATGAATTAGTCACTCTAATTCTTGATCATTATAGTATTAAGTATCCTTGAGTCTCGACTTCTACTAAACTATGGACTCCCTAAGTTTTCCATATTGAAATGATTAATGGTATTTGGTATCCCAAAACCTTGATCCCAAGGTCTTGAATTTTTCTATATGATAGGCTCCCAAAATTTTCCCTATTGGCATACCTAAATTCTATCTAGTATCCAACAACCTCAAAACTTGCCACCTCAATGGAATTTTGGATTTTCCTTTCCCTCATTGCTCTAGTATTAGGTATGTTGCATCCTTGATCCCTTGATCCTCACTCCTTTTGCATTAGGTATCATTAAATATCAATTCTCTTTCTTGCATCAAGTGTCTTTGAGTCTTGATCGTCACTCCTTCCTCCATTGTGTATATTCAAATCTTGATCCTCGTCATGCTTCCCTCTTCCAAATCTTTGGGTCTTATTTACTAATCTTTCATCTTGCAAAATTATTTGCAAGTATTTTGTTCCCTAATTCATTGTTTTCTTGTGATTCCTCCTTCTTGGGTATATAGAACTTTCCTTCCCCTTGCATATTGACATTCTTGCATCCCATTCCCTAAATTCATGACTCCAAAACTTCAAAATATTAATGCCGACATACAAAGTGAAAATCATCAGAATGACATCTTGACTCTTGATTCCCCATTCTCCTTGCAATTATATTCTTCAGGCACATGCATTGCCTTGGATCCCTGATGTTCAAACTAAAAACCCTACCTACCTCCTTACATAACTTGAGATACCATTGATAGCCTCAAATGAATACTATACGATTGAGGAAGACTTTCAAACACCTATTTGTACATGTGGGCCCCTTAGAGACACACTTACTAATATAGAGGTCATGGTTTCATGTACCCAACCATGTGAAGATGTTGCTAGTAGGATTGGGTGACCTGTATATTGGTAGATGATCCATGCTCTTCCTCCAAGACTACTTGAGGTGGATTTGGGCATAGGATTTTAGGCCCCAAGCTAGATCTTCAATATCTATATATTTTAAGTAGCTTCATTCGTTATCATATTTACCACTTAATCAAATAAATTCTAATTTATAATAGCATGAGCACTTGTGTTCATCTATTGCATCTAAGGATGAAACCCCTTGGATTTGAAAAGTAGAGGATGAAATCCTTTTGATTTGTGACAAATTTCATTCAAGAATCGTATTTGTACTAAAAATACTAGTCATTCTAGTATAATTTAATGAAAATATTTAGTTTCAACCTATGTGCAAAATTTTTGTTTGCCTATGCAATTATAATTACCAAATTTAATATCTATAGGTCATCTCATCCAAATTATTGGTTATATGCAACAGGCTAGTTAATGATCAATATTTGGTATCAAAACAACTTTTGATTATTGTGTCTTGTGTAGAAAATTATCATGTTGTTGGGAAACCAAAATAGCATGTGTAGTGGTGAACCTTGAGACATTCAATTTATTGCAACTCCTATATAACTCATCAAAACATAATTTTTTAAAGAATATTATGAAAAAATGTAGTATTGAATCTATGGATAGCACATCAAGGTATGTGATTAAACAATTCAATGGGGAAATTTTATAATTAAGGAATTTGAAAATTGAAAGATCTTTTGGTGAAGAGAGATTAGTAGGTAGTGGTGTCTTCTTCATATAAATCCATAGGTATAATGAGGAATAGGTAAAATTAGTTAAAAACACTAAAATAACTATTCAATTATGTCTTTTAGATTGTATTTATAAGTGTGTCTTTGGAGTATATTTCTCATTCATTGTGGAAGAAGACAAGTATGTTGTATCACTTAAAGAGTCTTGCTAATAAACTTGTCTTGAAAAAATGTACTCTCTAAAAATGAGAGGAAACTTAGTAACTAATCATTTAAATAATCTTCTCGATCCTTTACCTAATATATCTTTTTAGGGTTTCCCTTACCTCAATGTCATTTCCTTCCTTTCCCCAATCATCTAATTCCTTGTGCTTTAGATCTCCAAGATTTCTCATCCTTGGCATGCCTTTTAATCAACCCTTAGATCCATATCTCTTTATGCTTTGATCTTTTGAGCATTCAACTACTTAATCTACCTATTTATGTTACACCTACTTTCCTATTTTTCCACATTTTAGAACTTTGGGTTTTCCTCTTCTAAAATCCATTTCCTCAACTCCCCATATTTTTGCTCCATATTTTTGCTTCATGATCCCTTGCCTCCTATGGGCTTTCAAAGTTCTACTTCCCTCCTTAAACTCCCTCCAAATGAATTAGTCACCCTAATACTTGATCCTTATAGAATTAAGTATCCTCGAGTCCCAACTTCTACTAGACTATGGGCTCCCTAAATTTTCCCCATTGAAATGATTAATGGTATTTGGTATCCGAGAATCTTGAACCCAAGGTCTTGAATTTTTCTATATCACAGGCTCCCATAATTTTCCTTATTGACATACCTAAATTCTATCTAGTATCCAAGAAACTTCAAACCTTGCCACATCAATGGACTTTTGGATTTTCCTTTCCCTCATCACTCTAGTATTAGGTATATTGTCATGTCCATATTTCTGGAAAATCTATTGTAGGGAGGTATCCGAGATTCCTATCGCATCTCGTCTTAGAACATCCATTCACCTTGCGAAAGGGAACAAAAAATCTACAAAGATTCTTATACACGCTACCCGTTTTTCATGAGTATTGGCCTAGGAGGCTAGGATCTATCACTGTTAGAAGTTTTCCAGTCCGGGTTGACTATCCTGAATAGGAGCAATTCCAGGAATCTCTCTAGATTCCTCCGCCAGTGCATATTTTAGATTACAGTTTGGAACATGGAACCTACGTTGATACTTGCACATTATATTCAGAGCTTAGGGGAGAAGGATCAGATTCCATAAAGTTGTCACTGATAGAAAATCACCATGAGGAGCAACCTAGGCTCATTTCATCGAAACAAGGGTAGGTCTGGGGATTCTTCTGTATTCCTCTGTAGGAGAATATTTTGGCTTGCGAGTTAGAACATATATTTTACAATTGCAGTTTTGCACATCATATCTGAATCTCAAGAGGAATGGATCAGGTACTCGAAAGATATTGCTATCAAAAGATGATTATGCTAGATAATTGGTACCTATTTCAACATGCATAATGGGAAAGACACCTCCGGATCATGCGACATCAATTTTGGAGCATTAGGATGGAGAAAAGGGATTAGGGAGGCTCATGGATAGGCCTGCAAGGTCACATGCTATTCAAAAAGCATCTCCATTGGCCTTAGGGCCGACCTAGTGTAACGTGTAGTATTATAAATTTTGGGCTTTGACACCAATTTGGCTCAAACTGACTTGCTCCTTTTGGGAGAGTGATAGCATATAAATATAGGGAGATAATTCTTGTAGAGGGTATTGATTATTATGAAATTTTCTTGTGAATTAGGACACTTGGGTTCTAATTACTTTTATGGACAAAAGCCCATAGGAGTTTGTGATCATTGGACGAAAACTCAATGGTCACTAGGGTTAGAGGATGAAACCCCTTTGGTTCTTGAGGGCATTCTCATTTAGAGATTGCATCTGAGATTCAAGGAATTAGTAGGTAAGTCAGTAGGATTGTTGTGGGTTTGTGTACACCATTTCAAATTAGTATTTACAATCATTGTGAGTTGTAATTAACATTTCAAATGTGTGGATGTAATTTTGAATCTCTCTCAAGATATCAAATGATCTTTGTGGTCTATGTTTCTACAATTATGGTTTAGTTCATTAGATCTATATATAGATCCTTGTTTATGTTGATACATATAATTAAGGGACATTTTAGTGGTATCAAAGCATGATCTTGCCAGCCTGTAGGTAAATTTAGTTGTGAATTACGGGTTACTTCAAATCATTGTTTAAAAGGATAAGAGAAGATGACAATGCAAGAAGAATATCCAAATGGTATGAAGATTATCAAAGTGTTCCTGAAGGTTTACCAAAATGCTTAACATTTCAAAAATGGATAGGGTGGGTAGGAAGAACTATGCCCTAGGATGAGGAGATTGTTAGATTCTTTGAGGAGTTCCAACGTTTATATGAAGGTTTTAGGATTGAAGTGTCATTTTATAAGCATTTCAAATGGGTTAGAGAAGAGGAAGAACTAGAGAAGAAAGAGAAAAAGGAAAAAATAAAGTTGGAATCAAAAATCAGTATGGAGAAAAAAGGGCTAAACAAATATTCTAAAAGTGTTGATGAAATCAAGGAGATTGAGGACCAAGAGCCAAAAGAATTATTATTGAAAGAGGAAGAGACCAAGGCAATAGGGACTAAAGCAGCGGAGAACAAATCAAAACCAACATCACTAGAGGAGGTCAAGGGAGAAGTTGTGGAGCTAGAAGCAGATCCAAAGCAATAAGAAACCCTAGAGCAAGAACAAAAGGAATCCTATAAACAAGTTGAAGGTGAAGATTCTTTTGATTTCCATAGATGGTAACCAAATATGGATGAAGTGAAAGTGGTAAGGTTCCCACATGTTGGATGTGAAGATTTTAAGTTGAAATAAGATATGCCAAATCATGCGCTACCATATAATCTCCCCTATGGTGAGCCCTTGATTGATGAGTATGCACTTAAGGAAAAGACTGTGGATAGCCCTAAGTCTAGAATGTTGAGCCACAAAGATGAAGATGTTGAGGCTATCTCAATAAATACTCTGGTAAAAAAAGGCCGAGCAGTATATTGGCCACTCAAGGTATGGGGTAGATAACCATCTCTCAGATATTTTGTTTCATTCTATGCCACCAAAAAGAATTTATCATCATGGAAGGTACACTAAGGATGGTGATGGAATAAAGGATATAATTTGTAGTATAGGGATGTGGAATTGTTGTTTCAAATTCAGAATTGCTCATGCATAATGTTGTGGGATCCAGGTCCTGCAAGAAAAAGAATGAAAAAGAGAGGAATTGAGAAACAATTAAGGGCTGATGATGTGATCATAGTTGTTGACCATTTTTTCATATCTTGAAATGGGAAGTAGGAAGTTGAATGTGACCTTGAGTAGGGATAAGGGAAGTTTTGAATTGAGAACTGCCAAGGTTAAGAAAGACCAAGGTCTACAATTCTGAAAGAGACTCCCCATTGATGGCAACCAAGTCATGTTGGAAGCAAGCACAATTGTAGAAACTGCTCTGAAGCATGAAATCCAAAAAACAAAATGGTTGGATGTGATAAAGGGTAATCCTTCCATTATTATCCATCGCAAGATATCAGGTATGAGAATTCCAATTCAAAAGAAGGGTTATGTAAGTTTGCATTTGGAGTTGAGAAATGAATCAAATTTGACTATAAGCATGACTTATAAAGTATTTAATATGGAAATTGAAAGTGGTGATTTCTATATTGACTATTAGGGATAAATTGTCTTGATTAGAATGGTAGGATGTTTGCATATTATTGATAAGTCATGGAAAATTCACAAACTCATGAAAAGGCTAGCATCAGAGGGAAAAGATATGATGCTCAAGAGTATTCTAGATGGAATCTTGGGAACAGTCACAGATGAAGAGGTTTCTAACATTAAAAAAGTTGTTTTGATGGCAAGACATTTGTCAACGTGGAACATGCAAACAATTTTATTTTCGGGTAAGCCACATGGGCTTCATTTTGATAACATAGTGTTTAGAGATATGCTTCCAAAATTACTTTTAGGTAGGGAATCTTCGCATGTCAATTTTGTTCCTTATCCCTCAAGAATAACTTGGAAACAAGCCATCATCAGATCCAGGTTTGTAAAGGCTCTAGGTAAAATATGATTTCCAGATGCTTTGTTGTAAACATGAGGTCTATGCCATCCAGTCAAATTATTGCACCAATATCTTCTCTACTCGTGATGAACCAAGTGTGTAATGATCAACTGAATAAGGTTGTTTCAATATCCCTGATAGCCAAGCAAAGAAGGGTTATAGGAGACACCAAAAGGCTATTAGCAAGAAACAGGCACCAACTATGGAAGTAAATAAGATGCCATTAGGCTAAGAAGCAACCTTGGTACAAATGGAAAAAACTCAAAAGGATGATGATCATCTCTGGAAGGTAATCCACTCATACTTTATATTCTTCATTTTAAGATTCTCACAATCAGTAGTTTTAGAGGGTGATGTAGCAAGATGGAGATATGAAGGGTACATATGTACTATCAAGGAGGTACATATCGTCCAAAGGGGATTTCTAGAAAAGAATTAGTACAACTAGAGAGAAGGGTTGCACAACCCTTTTGTAATGAGTTCCAAAAGTAGATGGCATCTCATAACCATAGAACAATTCATTAGGATCACCAACTATGAGAAGATTGCAACTCCAGGACAGATGTCTTTGAAGAATATTAGGAGTGTATAGGTGTTTCCAAAAAGATTATCGAACCAAAAAAGGCTACCCATCCACTCTACATGGATCACATTGATGGCACATTTTGAAAAAAATCCACTCTTATAGAAGAAGGTTGTGGAAAGAGGCCAAAGGGAACTATGACTGGCTGCCAACTTGCATACAAGCAGATTTGAGTTATACTTTGAAGTTGCCATTTTCTGTAAACCTTGAAGCAAGTGTTCCAAACCTTTTCTTACAAAAGAAGAGCAAACAACTACAGAAGACCTCCCACATAGAGGATGGATACAATAACTTATAAATCATGAAAGAATAGAATATGGAGTTGAAGTGCAAGAGAGAAGAGTTAGAACTTCCAAGAATTGAAGGAGGAGCTCACATAGGGATTATGCTAGAAGGTCATTGGATGATATTTATAACTTTCTCCAAAATCGGAGAAACACCATTACACACATGGTGGGACCCCAAGTCCGCTATCATTGTTGAAAGGGTTGCAGATAGTAATAGGAGGTTCTCAAGTGTCATGTTTATGATTTTTGGCAAAGGGATGCATCATAACAGACAAAGAACCAGGAAGATCTGTTCTTCGCCAGTTGAGGCCATGCGACTGTATTTAGTCTTAAGGTTGAATGACTGTCGGGTTGCTGTAGTTGACAGTATGCTCTGGACCTCTAAGTCGTTGAATCTGCAAGAGAATCCCGATGTCGCAACCATCAGACCAACCGAATACTACTGATATACAGGGTTCTGAATTTTGGATGCTACTATATGTTACCTTCAACTACTAGTTTGCGGGTCTATGGAAATTTTGCATGCATCATGATGTACGCAAAGGGTCTCAGATAATAAAGTTGTAGAAAACAATTATACCAGCTATCCCTCTATCACTCTGGATAAGGATTGCAATGCATATTGGCAACTACATTCTGGAGTGTGTGCAAAAAAATAGGTTCATATTCATGAGGGCTCTGACATATCATCATCATCATGTTGATCTTGTGATCCGAAGATATAGTGGTGGATTCATAAGGCAACACTTATCTACAAGCATCTCTATTTTGCAACATGGAAAAGGAGGAGAAACCTTCATTTCCTAAAATAATTCAAGGTTGAAAGGGAACAAGATCAGAGATGCAGTAGTATCACTTTTTATATTTCTTGAGAACAAACAATCTTGAGAAGGGAGGACTTGTCATTTCCCTTTTTCCAGAAAAGTTATTGCAGGGAGGTATTCAGAATTCCTACGCATCTCATCTCCAGAAAAGTTATTGCAGGGAGGTATTCAGAATTCCTACGCATCTCATCTCAAAAAATAAATTTAGCTCGCGAAAGGGAACAAAACATATACAGAGATTGTTATACACATTGCCCATTTTTCATGAGGATTGGCCTAAGAGGCTGGGATCTATCGCTATCAAAAGTTTGCCAGTCTGGGTTGACTATACTTGAATAGGAGCAATTCCGGGAATCTCTCCAAATTCCTGCGCTGGTGCATATTTCAGCTTACAGTTTGGAACATGGAACCTACATTGATATCTGCACATCATATTTAGAGCTCAGGGAGAAGGATCGGATTCCAAAAATTTATCATTGACATAAAATCACCATGAGGAGCAGCCTAGGCTCACTTCACCGGAACAAGAGCAGGTTCGAGGATTCTTCCGCATTCCTCGATATGAGCATATTTTGGCTCGTGAGTTGGAACATATATTCTACGAAATTTTCACATCATATCTAAATCTCAAGGGGAATGGATCAAGTGCAGGAAAGATATTGCTATCAGAAGATGATTGTGCTAGAAAATTGACACCTATTTCAACAGAATAATGGGCAGCACACCTCCAGATCGCGTGGCATCAATTACAAAGCATCAGGATAGAGAAAAGGGATTAGGAAGGCTCATGGATAGGCTTGTAGAGCCACATGCTTTTAGGCATCTCTATTGGCCTTAGGCCGACCTAGTGTAATGTGTAGTATTATAAATTTTCGGTTTTGGCACCAATTTGTCTCAAGCCGACCTGCTCCTTTTGGGAGAGTGATAGCATATAAATATAGGGAGATAATTATTGTAGAGGGTATTAATTATTATGGTATTTTCTTTTAAATTAGGATATTCGTGTTCTAATTACCTTTATGGATGAAAATTCATAGGAGTTTGTGATCATTGAACAAAAACCCAATGGTCGATAGGATCAGAGGATGAAACCCCTTTGGTTCTTGAGGGAATTCTCATTTAGGGATTGCATCTAAGCTTCAAGGAATTAGTAGGGAAGTTAGTAAGATTGCTGTGGGTCTATGTACACCATTCTGGATCAGTATTTATATTCATTATGAGTTGTAATTAACATTTCATAAGTGTGGATGCAATTTTGAATCTCTTTCAAGATATCAAGTGATCTTTGTGGTCTATGTTTCTACAATTCTAGTTTAGTTCATTAGATCTATCCTTAGATCCTTATTTATGATGATAAATATAATTAAATATAATTGGTTATCTCCAAATATTGATCCCTACTCCTTTTTGCATTAGGTATCTTTGAATCTCAATGCTCTTTCTTGCATCAAGTGTCTTTGAATCTTGATTCTTTCTCCTTCCTCTATTGTGTATATTCAAATCTTGATCCTCACTCCTCATCATGCTTCCCTCTTCCAAATCCGGTAGGTTTTATTTACTAATATTTCATCTTGCAAAATTATTTGCAAGGATCTTGTTCCCTACTTCATTGTTTTCTTGTGATTCCTCCTTCTTGGGTATATAAAAATTTCCTTCCCCTTGCATCTTGAAATCCTTGCATCCTATTCCCCAAATCGATGACTCCAAAACTTCAAAATCTTAATGCTGGCATACTAAGTGAAAATCATTAGAATGACATCTTGACTCTTGATTCCCCATTCCACTTGCAATTATATTCTTTAGTTATGCATTTCTTTGGACCCCTAATGTTCAAACTAAAAACTCTACGTACCTCCTTACACAACTTGAGATACCATTAGTAGCCTTAAATGGATACTATATACGAATGAGGAAGACTTTCAAATACCTACATGTATATGTGGGCCCCTTAGAGATACAATTATTGATTTAGAGGGCATGGTTTTATGTACCCAACCATGTGAAGATGTTGCTGGTAGGATTGGGTGAGCTGCATATTGGTAGATGATCCATGCTCTTCCTCCAAGACTACTTGAGGTGCATTTGGGCATAGGATTTTAGGCCCCAAGCTAGATCTTCAATATCTATATATTTTAGGTAGCTTCATTAATTATCATATTTTATCATTTTATCAAATAAATTCCAATTTATAATAGCTTGAGCACTTATGTTCATCTATTGCATCTAAGGATGAAACCAATTGGATTCAAAAATTAGAGGATGAAATACCTTTGGTTCGTGAGACAAATTTCATTCAAGAATCACATTTGTACTAAAAATATTGTTGTCATTCTAGTATATTTGAATTAAAACTTGTAGTTTCAACCTACATGTAAAAGTTTTGATTACCTATGCAATTTATAATTACCAAATTTAATATCTATAGGTCATCTCTCATCCAATTTATTGGTCATATGCAATAAGGCAAGCTAATGATCAAAATTTGGTATCAAAACAAGTTTTGCATATTGTGTATTATGTAGAAAATTATCATGTTGTTGGGAAACCAAAATAGAATGTGTAGTGGTGAATCTTGAGACATTTAATTTGTTGCAATTCCTATATAACTCATCAAAAAGGAATTTTTTAACGATATTATGAAAAATGTAGTAATGAATTTATAGATAACACAAGGTATGGGATTAAGCAATTCAATGGCCAAAACTTTGAATTGTGGAAGTTGAAAATTGAAAGATCTTTGGTCAAGAGAGAATAGTGGGTAGTGGTGTCTTCTTCATATAAACCCATAGGTATGTTTGATGAGGACAAGGTAAAATTAGTTAAAAAGGCTAGAAGCACTATTCAATTATGTCTTTTAGATTATGTTCTTATGAATGTGTCTATGTAGTATATTTCTCATTCATTGTGGATGAAGACATGTATGTTGTATCAGTCAAAGGATCTTGTTAATAAACTTGTCTTGAAAAAAATCTATTCTCTAAAAATGAGAGGAAACTTACTAACTAATCATTTTAATAAGTTTATCAACTTGTGTTAATAGGATTCAAAATGGAAGAAGAGTATAGATTCATTATATTACTTTGTTTTTTACTTGATCCAAGGGAAAATTGATAACATCAATAAATAATAATGCTATTTCACTAAAACTCAAGAATGTCATAGGCATTTTATTAAGTGAAGAAATTAGAAATATTTCCATGGATAAAACTTCTCTTGATTCCATAGTTACTAGATGTAGGTCTAAGGACATAAGGGGTAACAAAAGAAATGGGAGATAAGAAGCTCAAAGAAAAGTGTAAGCTAAAATCTCTAGTTAAATCAAAAGTAAAACACTAGAATTATGGAATAAAAGGTCACATTAAGAAGGATTGCAAATCCAAGAAGGACGGTTATTCTCATAGATCCTTATATGATGAATATAGTAGCGATTTGCTTTCATTTTTCCTAATGCTATTGTTGATGACTCTTAATTAATTGACCTATGTGCATATCATCATATGACATCACATAGAGATTGATACTTCAAATATACAAACAATAACAAAGGTTAATTTTTTTTCATAATAACTCATTGAAGATAATTAATTGGTCAAGGAAATGCAATGGTAGCCTTCATGGATGGACGAGTGAAAACACTTTCAGATGTTATGCATATTTCAAGTTTAGCTAGAAACTTGTGTTATGTTTAAGATGATTGACTCTAAGACACATGTTACTTTTGATGGTAAATATTGCACATTGGAAAGAGGCAACTTGGTGCTAGCTAAGGGAGTGAAACATGGTGCCTTGTTTAGAATGGATACATCAACATTGTTTAGGTATGCCAATGCAACTCAATTTGAATTAGGGTTGTTGTGACATCTCGAGATGGGTAATTTGAGAAAAATATTTTTAAACCTTGATGAGTAAATATATGGTAGATAAAATTATTAATTATTTTGTTGGATTTGACTTTTGTTAATATTGTGTACTAGGAAAATACAGAGAGTGTATTTTGTATCTAGAAGTAAAAGGGTAGAGGAGACTTTGAAGGTGAAACATAATGATGTTTTTGGTCTTGTGAATATCAAATCCATTGGTAAATCTCTATATTAGATAACTTTAATTAACACTTATTCTAGGAAATATTGGGTTTATTTCTTAGAATAAAGTTTGAGGTATTTCTTAAATTCAAGGAGTTTTAAGCTCAAGTTGAGAATAAGAACAATAGGGAAATCAAAGTGCTTAAGATAAATAATGGTGGAGAGTTCTACTAAAAGGAATTCAAGAAATTCCATAAATACACTAGTGACAAGGGTCATTGTACACCTTACATTTTGTATTAACAAAAAAAGTATCCCTTTTTCTTAATTTGGAAATAATTGATAATAAATGAGCCTAATGTTGCCTTAATTTAGTGTTGTAATGTGTTTTACACATTCACATTATGTTTAGGGCCCTTTTTAACTAAATGGACTTAATTGTGCCTTATTTAGGGTGTTGTAAAGTGTATCTTTACACTTTCACACTAATCTAGGGATTTATTAATTAATTGAGGTTAAATATGCCTTAATTAGCCCATTTAATTCAAAACCAAGCCTAATTAAATGCAAATTCCGAGGGATAAAACTTGACATTCATAAATTCCATTACAAAACACTTATTTTTTTGAAGGTGTGTGTCCTAGGTAGGTGACCTAGGACCCATTCATCACATGGAGAATGGGTCCTCGCCTGGTCTTATGACCCTATTTTCACATAAATTTCACATTGTCCGAAGTGTGTCCTAGGTGAGTGACCTAGGACCCATTCACCACTTGGCGAATGGGTCCTCACTTAGACCCAAGACCCCTCCTTGAAATATTTTTTTGGTGGCATTTTAATGATTTCAAATCAAAGATTTGATGTGAGCTTGTGATATTTGAATTTTGGGAATTAATGTTAAGTTATATATAAATAAGAGGTCATTTCATTATGTTTCACTGAAAGTTTTCATGAGTGCCTAGAGAATTCAAGTAAGCATTATCAAGAGAGTTTCTAAGGCATTCAAGGGCAGATTATTGAAGAATATTGCAACAATCAAGATCCATTTCATCATGTCAAAGGCATAATGCATAATGCATGTTGTTTGAGATAATGTGTTGATGTAGCATTCAAGATTAATATAGCATATTCAAGACATTGTTTCTAATCAAGGTTCATGATCAAGATCTAAATTCATTAAGGACACTTCATGCTAGTTTGCAAATTCATCCAAGGTTCAAATAAGGATTGGTGAGTTGTGACATTGCACTTTTTTCATTCATCATTCCTTCATGTTTCATTGTTTCATTTCAAGGTTTAATTACCAAAACGGGGTTTGACCAAGGCAAACCCCTATTCCCTAACAAACAAAATTTTTCTCTCCTTTGATGTGTAATTGTAGGTTTTAGGTTGAAGATCAATTGGAGAGAAAACTTGGAGAAATTTGCAAAGTTTTCAAAGTTGTCACCTTTCTTGCAAAATCACAAAAAATGAGCTACATGCTTTTTTATTTCTGTTTTGACAATGCCCGACTAGAATATGGGAATGCAGATTGAGAGGAACAAAACCCAAAAATTGATTTTCCAGAGCCCTAGCCAGGACCCATTTTCCATAGGGCGAATGAGTCCTTAGTGAGGTCCGATTTTTATTTTTTTTGCAATAGGTACACAACATTTAACCCTTTCTAGATCTTCCTTTTGATGGTTATTTGGGTTAGATTTGATTTATGATACTATTTATACATCATAGCACACATATTGAATGAAACATAGAGAAGTAGATACATTGTTCATCAATTCATTTTGGTGAACCTATTTTTTGATGTTCCATTATGATGAAACCGACGTTTTGAGCATTGCAATTTTTTGATTTTGGAGTCCTTTTGATCCTAGATTTAGATCTTGCATTCATTTGTATTTAATTAGGTCTCATTTAGGGTGTCTAGCTTGCATTCAACTTTACATTGCATCTAGGGTTTTAGAATTACATTGTTTGCATTCTTTAAATATGAAAAATACAAAAAAATAAGTCATCTTGCATATCATTTACACCATATAAACTTGCATTTGAAAATTGAAACTAAATTGCATATCAAACTAGGTCTTTTAGGTCATCATTTTGTCACATTTTCAACTTGCATTTCACATCGCATTCATAGAAAACTGAAACTGAAACTTGTTGTAACCAACTTGAATTTGAAAACCACTGAAAAATACCTAAAAATCAGTTTCAAAAACCTAATCTAGGACCCATTCGCCATAGGGTGAATGAGTCCCTAATCAGGTCCTAATCTGCATTTTTGGGTATTAAAAATGTCATTTTTGTGCTTCTGTTTGCTCCTTTCAGATTTCTATTACAATTTTTTGAGTTTATGTTTCATCAATTTCATCATATTTAGCTTAATTTGGTAAATTTAGTGCATTGTGTGATTTCAAATTTTTATTTATAAGATTTCATTTTTCAAATTGTTGCATAGTGTAATTAGAAAATTACCTTGTTTATAATTTAAAAATTGCATTTACACATTGTATTCTAGGTCATTGCATTGCATTCTAAGCCTCTTTCCATTTTGTGTTTGTACACTAAGTTTTTGAAACTTGTATGAGCTTTAAAACTTGGTACCATATTATCAATACTATTATGAGACGTTTTTCGAGGCTCATGTCATCCTGTGATACAACATTCACCATGGATCTTGGGTTTTCTAACTCTCTATCTCATAGTGTTGATAATCAACCCCCTATGGATCATAGCATGCATACTTCATTTCCTAGGACTTCAATTCCTACAACCAATGTGCATGATGTTAACAACACCATCCCTACCATGACTAGTTGTACTCAATCTTTTGGGTATACCCAAAGTCAAGGTGGAACTTCAATTCCTCCTTCTATAATACCCATTTTCATTCCTACATACACTAGTACTCAAGTTACCACAACCATTCAGCCTATTAGCAATTTCAACACTTCCTTAGGTATTTCCATAGGGAATCCTTCTAGGTTTGTGCATTCACATACCATATCTCCTCAACTATCCTCCCTCACAAATTAATAATTCACTTGCCCTCCGCATACATACACCACTCCACCTTATTACCCTCCACCTTACATAATAACAATGATGCCATCCTTAACACACTTTTGCAAAGAATTTCATCCATTCAACAACAAGTCACAACCCCAACTCAGCACAACAATGGTCAACCTTTACAATACATCAAAACCAACCCGTTATCCCTGGAGATATTGAGATCACCAATGCCACAAGATATAAAAGTTCCTATATTTGAGAAATATGGTGGTAAATGAGATCATGTTAGCCATGTTTCCGCTTATACAACCCTATGTAGTGATTTCATCTTTGAAGATAAGCTCTTGGCTAAACTATTCCCTAGGCCATTAAAGGATACTGCTTTAGAGTGGTTTTCTTCCTTACCGAATAATTCAATTGGTTCATTCAATGAGATTGTTGATGCATTTTACAACCACTTCCAAATTCACAAGGGTACTAAGATGACTCTTTTAGATTTAATGACATGTAAACAAAAGGATTGTGAAAAATTGTCTGATTTCATAGTGAGATACCAAATGCCTTATTCTCAAATAAACATTAATATTGTTGATGCCAACCTTCAGTGAATGTTTATTGCCAATTTAGAAAGAAAAATCCAAACCAAACTTGAGATGTTGAAATTCCCATCCTTCACATAGTTATGTACAACCCTTCATGATTATCAAAATTCATCTTATAGTCGTGATGAGAAAAATCCTCCTAGCTGTCTTGAAAATTTTGAATCTGCACCTCAAAATAGTTACCAACCTTTCAAAAAATAAAATAGGGGAGTTTTACAACTTAATTCCCCTCAACCAAATCAATAGGTTGATAACCAAGTGGCTTCTATAAAGATGAAAAATTCATATGCCTTTGCGGATAGGAATAGAAAATTTACCCCTTTACCCGATACCCTTCATAATATCATGTTGCAACTCATAGAAAAGAATATGCTTTCCTTACCTCCTGTCAGAGCTCCTGATCCTAATAAACCAATACCCGCAAAATATAGATCAAAATATTATTGCCATTACCACCAACAAAATGGACATTATAAAAAATATTATAAGTGTCTTAAACATCTTGTGCAACACCTCATTGATTCTAATCATCTTCTAATTGGAGGTGTGAACGATCAAGGTAATAATTACGTAGCTCTTCTTAACCAAAACTTACAAATATTTACAAATCCCATGCCAAAACATACTATTTTATTTGTCAAGGCTAGTGAAACAAAGAATGATGTGATGAATGTTGACACAGATGATGAGATCATAAAACATGCAAATATGGATGATGCAGTTAAAGTGGTGTCATTTATTAAAGCTAAACCTCATAAGGGCCCAACCAAAATTCCCCTTGATATTGCTTTCTCACAAATAGACATACTCAAACATGCACCTGATGGTCCACTTTACATAGTTGGAAGAATCAATGACAAACCTACTAATGGGATACTAATTGATCCCGTTTTTGTAGAGAATGTGGTCACTGAAGAATTCCTATTTTTTCATGAACTCTATCATGATACATACGAAAAATCAAAAGCATGGATCAAAATGCATAATGGTTTTTCTTGCCCTATGATTGGATCAATAAATCTCCCTCTAAAAGTTGGACCAAAAACATTAAGTGTCTCATTCACCATCATCCTATTTTCAGACCAATTTCATGTGAAGTTAGGCTATCCATCGATTCGCTCCATGAATTCCATCCCGTTGGTTGTGCATAAATGTTTAAAATTTCCCTTTGGCAATGAAATATTTACTATGCATCATAGTGGCTTTAATCCTGTGTCTTCCCGAGAGAACTTTTCATTGGATTTCTTTTGGCCCAAGCCTTTTGAACCTATTAGACCTCATGAGGACTAATTTTTCAAAGCATATCAAAAGTTTAAGGCAAAGCACATAGTAGAATTATCCCTTAGAAATATGCCTCAAACCATGATTGAGCCACCCATCCTTGGAGAAACTATAATTGACCAAAAATCCCTTCCAAATATTTAAGAGAAGCCTATGACACATTCTCCTACAATTTCCTATAAGAGACCATGAGACAATGGAAACAATCTCGTTGTGCCTCCTAAAATAAAACAAGTTTACAAAGCTAAAGAGAAAGTGGTCAAACAACCTACTATGGTGCCTTTTGTTCCTCCCCTAAGGGAAGAAAAGAAACCTATGGTTGAAAAACCCGCTCCTACATAGTCACAAATTGACAATAGATTGAAATGAAATCAAAATGCTAGAGAGCGTAGGCATAGACACCGTGCTATTGATCACATGTTACAAACTAAAGAATAAAAGAGCAACATAGAAAATAAAAATCCAAACTTGCTTGAAGCAATGCATGATGACCCTATACCCTCGCCACAATGTAAACAAGAACCTTTCAGAGACATTATCATTCAACCTCCTATTGTGATTGATCTAGATAATGACATTGATATTGCAAAGATTGATGAATATGTGAATAATAAGTTGAATTCATTTTTTTCCTCTTCCATGAACTTAAATGACAATTCTACTAATAAGAGTGTTGAACTTGGTGCTTATCCTAGTTCAACACTTTCCATTGTCTCTTTGGCTAGTTGTCCGCCTTCTACATATACTGATCGAGACTGGGATGCAAATGACATGCTAATAGGTTGACTCGCATGTGCCTTACTAGTCTTTCCATTGTTTTCTTTTTCATAATATTTATGTGATTGCATGTGTGTAATGTGATCCCCTGTGCTGTTTCATTTGATGTATCTTTCTCTTTTTGTGCATTCTTCTATATGTACCTACATTCTTCTCTATGTCATCAACATTTTACCTTTTTCATTTATCTTGTACTTTCCTTTTTGGGATGACACAAGGCATCGAGATATTTAGGTCTTTTCCATGATGACCTAAAAGGCTCTTTCTTTGTTTTCACTCTCTTTGTGTCATTCTTCTAATTCTATGAGTATTTGGGGAATGCTGACATTTTTGAGCTCTATAACAACATTGTAGCAAAGACATACTGACCCCGAATCCATAGATCCCTTATGTATTTTTAGGGGCAACTCCTCCCTCCTTTTTCATGATGTAGCTTTATTTTGGAAACATATGACTTGGCATAGGGATTTTTGAGGAAGCTCTCATCTCTTAGGAGTAAACATTGGCTACTTTAAAGCAATTGCTCACTACAATGGTGTTAGAAACCAATTTAAAGTGGGGCATACATCTATAACATCTTTTGGCATTTTGCATGTTTCATGGTGCAATTTTCTTTTTTCTTGTGATGTGTCATTTTATTGGTGGTGTCATTGGGTTTCATGTCCTCCAAGAGTGTGATATTTCTTAGCATATGACTTTACTCTTAGTGGTGATGGGATACACTGCATTCCCTAAGTTGTGAAACTTTTACTCTTGGACTTGTCCTCTCTTGGAGACATTAGGCACGATGTTCCCTAAGAAGAACTTACACGAACGAAGGAAGATCCCCTTGAACAAAAAATTATGTACAATGTTCATAAGTTTTTAGCATAATACAATGTTCATAAGAGATTTTCCTAGCATTGTGGTTCCTTATTGAAGTTTTCAAGAGGATAGCTTTGATATGGTATGGGAGCCTAGTATGTCTCTCTCATTTTCCACCCCTTTGTTTCGCTTTGTGATGTCTTATTGAAGTTATTAGAGGGATAGCTTTGGTATGGTTAGTACGATGAGAGCTGACACATATGCATGACTTTCTCACTAATCCATTTTATTGAGAGACTCACCTTGTGGACAACCTAGAGTTTTGTTACCTCAGAGTGAACACAAAACCGATAGTCTATATGTGTTCCAAATAACATTGGACCATTTAGGATTGATCTTCTTGGTATTTGATGTTGTATGATTTGTGTATCTTTTTCATTGCTATATACATAAGTGTCCTGAATGTATACTTTAGTGTGAGTTTGACATGGGGTCATACTCTCACTAAAGTGGGGGCAAAATTCATTAATGGAAAAAGTACCCCTTTTTCTTAATTTGGAAATAATTGATAATAAATGAGCCTAATGTTGCCTTATTTAGTGTTGTAATGTTTTTTACACATTCACATTAAGTTTAGGGCCCTTTTTAACTAAATAGACTTAATTATGCCTTATTTAGGGTGTTGTAAAGTGTATCTTTACACTTTCACACTAATCTAGGGCTTTATTAATTAATTGAGGTTAATTATGCCTTAATTGGACCCTTTTAAATTTAAAATTGAGCCTAATTAAATGCAAATTTTGAGGGATGAAACCCGACATTCATAAATTCCATTACACAACACTTATTTGTTTGAAGGTGTGTGTCCTAGGTAGGTGACCTAGGACCCATTCACCACATGGTGAATAGGTCCTCACCTAGTCCTATGACCCTATTTTCACATAACATTTCACATTTCACATTGTCTGAAGTGTGTCCTAGGTGAGTGACCTAGGACCCATTCGCCACATGGAAAATGGGTTCTCACTTAGACCCAGGACCCCTCCTTGAAATATGTTTTTGGTGGCATTTTAATGATTTCAAATCCACAATTTGATGTTGGCTTGTGATATTTGTATTTCAAAAATTAATGTTAAGTTATGTTTAAATAAGAGGTCATTTAATTATGTTTCACCTAGAAAGTTTTCATGAGCACCTAGAGCATTCAAGTAAGCATTATCAAGAGAATTTCAAGAGTATTTATAAGGAATTCAAGGGAAAATTATTGAAGAATATTGCACCAATCAAGATCCATTTCATCATGTCAAAGGAATAATGCATCATGCATGTTGTTTGAGCTAATGTGCTGATGTAGAATTCAAGATCAATCAAGCATACTCAAGGAATTGTTTCTAATCAAGGTTCATGATCAAGATCTACATTCATTGAGGCAACTTCATGCTAGTTTGCAGATTTATCCAAGGTTCAAATAAGTATTGGTGAGTTGTGACATTGCATTTTGTTCATTCATCATTCCTTCATGTTTCATTGTTTCATTTCAAGATTTAATTACCAAAATGGGGTTTGACCAAGGAAAACCCCTATTCCCTAACAAACAAAATTTTCCTCACCTTTGATGTGTGATTGCATGTTTTAGGTTGAAGATCAATTGGAGAGAAAAAATGGAGAAATTTGTAAAGTTGTCAAAGTTGTCACCTTTCTTGCAAAATCATAGAAATTGAGCTACAAGATTTATTTTCGGCTTTCCAATAGTGTTTGACTAGAATCTAGTAGTGTAGATTGAGAGGAACAAAACCCAAAAATTGATTTTCTAGAGCCCTAGCTAAGACCCATTCGCCATAGGGCGAATGAGTCCCTAGTGAGGTCCAAAAAAGAAATTTTTGTAATAGGTACACAACATTTAACCCTTTCCAAATCTTCCTTTTGATGGTTATTTGAGATAGATTTGATTTTGTTACTCATTCATATGTTATAGCACACATATTGAATGAAATATAGAGAAGTAGATACATTGTTCATCAATTCATTTTGGTGAACCTATTTTTTGATGTTTCACATTTAAATAGAGTTTTATGCCTAGTTGTCAAATCTACGGCATGTCCATGGCTATTTGTGGTAGACCTCTACCTAGTAGTATTGCTAACAAATTTCAAACATGAATTCTACTCCTAATTAATTGAAAACATTTGGAATAATTGAATACATACCTATTCATTCCTTCTAACTATTGCTTGAACATAAATTGATCTAATGAAATCATAAATTACAACAAAAAATAACTATTACTGAAAATGAAAATAATCTAGAATGAAACCATAAATTACAATAGAAAATAGATTTGTTGAAAATGAAATTAATCTAATGATTTTTTAATGATAACATGAAATGCAATTTGAATAAGAATCTAATACTTAAGAAATACCAGTGCCTATCTATTGGCTGAATTGAGCCCTTGCTCTAGCTCTAGAGAGATACCAAGCATCTTTTAGTAGTAAAAAAATGAATGAACTCACTTCTTCTTCTACTTCATATCTTGAATCAAAATTACATACTTATTTCAAAAAATAACAAAGTTTTGATATTTACTTATTTATTTCTAAAATAAATAAAATATTGTATATCTATCTATGTTATAGTTCTATATATACTAATTATTTCCTAATTGATAGATATGACTTCTTTTTACATCCTAATTGAAATTCTACAAAGTTAAATGAGTTATTTATCCAATCTAACAATTACATGTTTTCTAATTAAAAGGTAATTCATTCGATAATCTCAAGAGAGACATGTAATAGTACTAATTATGTAACTCTTTATAATAACTACATCCTTAGGAATCATCTACAATTGAATGACATTGAGAGTTGACTTTGATGGAGGATGGAAAAAGTGAAACTAAAGATGACAAAGTCTTTCTAGAGAATATTTTACATGGAAAAGATACTTGGTGTTTCTCTTCATCCCCATTAGATGCATCAGTTCAAGAGTGAATAATAGTCAATTTATTCCACAAAAATCTTGGAGTGCAAATTGATAGGTTAGGAGAATATTTTGTAGTTGCCTCAAAATATCTTTAGCGTTTTGTGAGCCCTATTTTAGGTATCTCTATAGTCTTTTTATGGTAAAAAATTATGCTTCTACATAACCAAATATTAATTCAAGTCTACTATCTAAACTCTCTATCCTAGAAATTATTTTAAGAATTACACTTATACCTTAACATAATTAAGATTTCTCAACAATTCATGCACAAATCTTGGGAAAATTGGAATTCAGGAAAGGAAAGGAAGGTATATTTACAAACTTGGATTAGTCTTCCTTGGGGATCATTATTCCCCCAAAATAAATAGTTTGTAGATCCTTTGATATCATTCTAGAGACTTTATTTATTCATTTGATACAATCTCATTGTGCAATTATACTCTTCCTGATATGTGTCCCAATTCCTTCTTCTAGTATTTGCATTCCCATAATACTGATCCACCTATTCTAACCATGCTTGAATATTAGATAACTCCATTATATTTTTCGACATAGGCATTCATTTAATAATGAGTGGAGGCATGAATCTCATACTAATTTTGTTCACCTTATATTTTTTTATAATCTAATAAATTGTCTAGGATTTTCTCAAGAACCACCTTAGGTTCCTTGGTGAGACCAATTCCCTCATATTTTGTTTTGTGGACATTATATTCCATCTTCTGTTATAGGTTTGTAGAGAAGGGGTTTTTCTACTCCCAAGATGATGAAGTCCCAAGGAGAAAATATTCCTTAGCTACCTCAAAGGACATAGCCTAGGTGACTATATAAGATGATGAAGGGTATTTATTTATGTTTTATACAAAATTAAAAGATTGCAGTTCTAGAAACTGAAAGAGTAGGTCAAGAGGTCTTTTGGAAAAAAATGATGAGCTCTCACCTAGGATGACAGTGCAGTACATGAATGTCCCAACGACACTCTAGAGCCTCATAGATATCAAAAATCAAGAATTTCCCAAAAGACAACTAAGTGACTACTTATCAATTATGTTTACTAGGAACTCTTAAAGTGTGGGAAAATAATAGAAACTAAAGAAATGAAAACTAAACAAAATACAAATGATGAAATGAGAGAATGGGAAGAGAGCACTCACAAGGAACCAAGAGATGAAGCCTCCAATAATGAAATAACCTCAATATTTGTGTACACAAGACCAAGAAAAATGTTGGGGCTATTTAGGGGGTTACCTCAGCCAAACTCCCATTTTGATTTTTCCACCACCATGGACAACTAGGTAGGATTGAGATAGATAAAACATATAATGCAAAGAAGTGTGATAGAAACAAATCGTACAAAGGATAAGAACCCCTATCATAGATGCAATCAAATGAATAAAGAAAAAGGTGCATAAACAAGATTATCTAAAACAAAACAACAAGAAAGTGTTACCAATAGCCTATGATTATCCTATTAAGTTGATGAACGTGACAAAATTGTGAGAGAGATAAATTTTTAGAGCTTCACCGTGAGAGTGAGAGAGCATGATAGAACAAGAGAATAGAAATTATAGAGAGTATAGAGAAGTTTGATAGATAGATTCAAGGAGAGATTAAAAATGAAGCGTTCTAGGGAGTTTATGCATGCAAGAGTCATGTCAGTGCACCTACGAGCTAGAAGAGGCATTATGTTTGCTAGTAGGAAAGAAACGTAATGTCTCAACATCTATTGCAGTCAAGAATCTATTTATGAGGTTCACACAATATGAAAACGTCTACGCAGTACATGTTCATCCATGACATAAATCCACCTTAATGACAATAAAAAAATGGGCTAAGAATTAAATTAAAGTTGGATCAAAAGGAAATTGTAGTATTATCTTTAATTTATCTAAAAGGAAGGCTCGTGGAATGCAAAATTATATAGGATGCAATTTATAACATTACATTTTCCCCCACTTTAGCGAGCATATGCATTCTAGTAGATGTGAGCTAAAGTAGAGAGAGGAAGAGGTTGAAGAGAATATACCAAGGATGAAGAGGATGTAGGTCTTTAATCTTGTATATACAATTCTAAAGTTTATCTAGGACATGAAGAGGAAATGAGTCTTCTATCTTGCAAAGCTGATTGCAAATTTTCCACAAACATGTTAGGCAAAAAATGAAAAATAGACATGATAAATTTGATCAAATATAAAGAAAACATTGATAATTATGGCTAGCAAAATATGTTATGTTAGAGACCACATGCAAGCTAATAGGCATGTGGCTATTACAAACTGCATTTCATGATAGTCACATAAAAGATAAGTCTAGTCAAGTTGCCCCCTAGCTAGACAACAAGATCAAGATAAAAGAAAAGTCTAGTTAGTTTTCCCCCAAGCTGGGTTATGAGATCATAAGACATCAAGATTTTTAAGGTATATTAAGACATATTTCTGAAAAGTAATTATAACTAGATATGATATCCCCTCATAATTATATGTGCTATATAGAGGAGCACAATTCATTCTAAGGAGAAGAAAAAAAGAAAGAAAGATGTTGTTTCATGACACATAGTGAGATGTATCCATGGAATGTTATCGTGCAAGGGATAACACATAGAATACACAACATCAATAAAAAGTAGAGATAAAAAGTGAAAACATAGGGGGATCCAAGTATTCAGGGTCAAAACTGATCATAAATGTATATATATTGTAAATTATATGAACTATCATCATCCCCCAAATAGATTAAAATGAGAGGAAGAGCACATGAAGACAAATAAAAATAAAGGTCAACATGGAAGAGGCCTAAATTCCTTGACGCTTTGCGTAATCCCCAAGGTGAAAACAAATCAATTTATGACAAATAGAAGAATGATGAAAAATATAAAAGAATTTACAAATTTTTTTATCTCCTATATCCAAGTACCTACAAGGGTATCGAGGGTCCTCCAAGGGAGAGCACAAACATTAAAAAAAATGTACGGGGGAAACAAAAAAATACACAAATATAATCTAAAGATAAGAAGAGGGACTGCTCTAGTTGAGCACCTCTAACAAGTCATCCTGCTCCCAATCTATATCATCATAAGGGGAGGGAGGACAAGCTCGCAGAGGGAGAACAATGAGTGAAGTGTCAAATGAATCTCTTGAAATAAGATCCAAGGAGGAGACCACTTGAACATCCTCATCTAGGAGCTCCTATGAGGCTAATTTCATTAACCTAGCAAAGATAAATGACAAATTTGGAATATCCTCCAACAAGTCGAACATGCACTTCTTCAGAGTGGAGTACAATGATTGAATAAGAGGCTAATAAATCGAGAGTCATTCTCGACCTTTGCAAGAGGGATAGTGACAAACTCCGGGGAAGGAGATTTTTTTGTCACAAGAATGGAACAAACCACATTAGAACTAGGTGAAGAAGATGAAGAAGGCTTTTTACAATCATCCTTCAGAATGAGGATGTGCTCTAATTTATGCTTGCAAGGAGGATGTGGAATCCTTACGTCAAAAGCGAAAGAAATGGAAGAAACAAAAGGATCCACAATAGATATGACCTGCATGTGAGGCATATCCATGGGCTCAGAAAAAGTAGGAATACTAGGTAAATAATTCATCAAAGGAGGCTCTGAAGAGGGAGCGATGAACACTTTTACCCGCTTAGGGTAAGGTTCATCAAGATCCCTTGAGGAAACCAAAATACAAACTAAAGAAATAGAAAAAAAGAAGAATGAAGGTAGAACCAATAGAATTAGGGACAAAAGTAGAAATAGAGACAAAAGGATCACCCTCAATCTTTTTTCAAGGTATCACACTTCTAGGCTAATGCCCGTCGATGATGCTTATGCTCAAATGTAATTCAGTTTCGATGATTATGAATACCAAGAACAAAAGCTTGAGAAGACTACACATGATCCTATTTCACCAGAGGAGTAATCTTCACACTTGTTATTGGAAGAAGAATAGGCTCCTTAGGAGGGATATGAGGTGCCACAAAAGTAGATACTCAAGTCTCGATCGTGGGCTCCTTTCATTTCTCTTTTTTGGAAGCAGGTAGAGGAACGAGAGGAGGCCTTGGGGGTCGAGATGTAAGAGCAACATAAGAAGAACTAAATCCAATTGCATGCTTCCCCTTACCATATAGGGTAGGGCAAGGGATCATAGCAAAAATCAAGAGTTCTTGAAATGTTGGGAAAATATGAAACACTAGGGTTTAATTAGGATTTCATATTTTTCTAAACATGATCATTGGGGTTCAGATTGGCCAAGGACATAAGATTAAATTACAACCTAGAAGGTGAGTCAATCAACCCTTGGGATTTGAATTTTATGGGGGATTGGAATGAATTTGAAATTAATCTTTGATGGAATTCAATGATGTGACCATCCAAAAATGAAGATGAACTATTTTGATATAAAAATAAACAATCTGGAAATTGGCAGACAAATTTAATGACCAAAAATAGATAAAAGTAGACTTGTGTGCACCTATGATTTTAATTTTGACTTTATTTGACTAGACAAGGCCAAATAGGGTGCCCTTGTTTGGATGAATGAAACTAAAATATTCTTTGGTAGTCCTCAGGTACTTGATTAGAGGATTCTTCCTTTTGAATCTTGTTGTCGGATCTTCATTTGTTTCCAAGATAATTGAGTTTTTGTATCTTGTCAAGTTGTAGGGTTTCAATGTAATAATGATCAAATGGTCTTCAATATTCCTCTAATATTTTTTAGACCTATAACCTACACATTCAAAGAGGGAGGAAGGGTTGTGTCATATAGGGGCTTACCTAGGTAAAACCCCATGTTGGCGTTTCCACCTCCACAATGGAAAAATTGATGAAAGAGAGCTTATCCTTTTGAGAGATAGAGGCTAAATTATAAATGAATAATGAATCAACAATTAGATGAAAATCACCACTCAGATTTTATTTCCTTGAAGGACTGAAGTCATGCACATCTGCTCAAGGCTTGATTACAATTTTTCTTGGCTTGCTTTGAAGACCTACAAGTGTTAGTCCTCACAATAAAATACATGCATAAACATGAACAAACTCACATAAAACTTGATATGATGCTTTGAAAATAAGATGCTACAGTAAATTTTCTCTTGACTTTATAATAATTGCTTCCAAAAGTGCTTGAGTACCAAAATATTTTCCATTAGTTTTAAAATGATGAAATGACTAGATATTTATATGTAAAAAATCTAATTTCTCTCAAATTAAATCCCAATAGATGATATTTAGCATTTGAAATTCAAACAATAAATTTCCAACACTGATATATTAAAATTTGGGGCCAAATTAGGAGGACAAATCCACCTAGGGCACCCAAGTCTAGGCCCTATTTTCGAGATGTGAAGCATCAGGGGAAAAATATTAAATACCTACTTTGATTTATACATTTGATCCCTTGGTAAATGATTAAATGGGCCATAGAATGCATAATTTAGAAAATTAGGAACACATTTAGGTCCATGAACATAGGAGGGATCAAAATCTAGTGTAAAATTGTAAAGGGTGACAATTTATGATCCTACATTTATCCCCATTTTAGTGAGAGTATGAAATTACACTCAGACTCACACTAAAGTAGAAATATGTCAAGAGGGGAGGATGATAACGAATCTAGGAGGACTGTGAAAGCCCCTAGGATTCAAGATCCCATGGAAAAATATAGTGTAGGAAAATCCATACCCTTGCATTTTCACACTTGTTTGGGCCCACCTTATTTTGTTTATCCTTATTTGTCTTAATTGGTCCTATTTTGCATCCACAAACCTAATGAATTATATCTTTCTATGGCTAATCTCAACAAACATTAAAGGATAAATGATAATTTAATGATTCTGGTTGTGTGTCCCTAATTTTTGGGTCAAGACTAAGACACCACCTAGGGCGTCTTTGTCCCCCAAAGGTCTTGGGACCCTGATTTCAAAGGAACCTTAAATGTGACCCTTTTTGGAGTTTGTGGCCCGAGTTTCATGCCTTGGGACTAAGATGCCACCTAGGGAATCTTAGTCCCCCTTAGGTTATTTTTGAGATTCAATTTCAAATCTTGGTGGGATTTAGCCTCCTTTAATTAATGAATTCATATGTCAGCTTGTTGTGGTGTAATTTCAGGATATTAAGCATGGATAAGTATAAATACAAGGTTCATTCATTCAATTCAAATCAAGTCTTTTGTGAGAGCATTCCTTATAGCATAATTGAGTTCACAAGAGCATTCAAGAGAAGTTCATCAAGAATTTGGAGCCATAATCAAGATTCAAGCATCATGTTAAGGATATTCTTACATCATGTGTGTTTTTGAGCTAACATTTGTGATGTAGGGTTTTGATTCAAGAAAGCAATTCAAGTAAAGATCTATCAAGCATTCATTGGATTCAAAGTTTACATTCAAGCTAGCCACTTCACACAAATTTGAAAATTTCACAACAAGGGTTTGGTGAGTTGCAACATAGCACATTTTTTTCATTCCTCATTTCCCTCCATTTCATTCTATTTCAAAGTTGAATTACCAACAAGGGGTTTGACCAAGGGAAACCCCCATTTACTAACAATCAACAAGTTTTTCCTCTCTTATTTGTTTGTGTTTACAAATTTAGGTTGAAGACTTGAAGATCATTTGAAGTGAAAAGTTTCAAAGTTGCATTGCAAAGTTGTCATCTTCATGAAAACTCACCTACAGGTTAGATCTAGAAGTTTCAGGACCTGAGATATGAGAAGAAGCAAGTGCAGACCTTGAGCCTTGGGATCACATTTAGAGATTTCAGAAATTCAGAATGGGACTGAGTTACCACCTAGGGCATCTTAGTCTTCTCGGAGAAAATTTTCAGAGATTCTTTTAGATCTGGTTTTGACATCTGAAGATTTTGCATCTGCCCCAAAAAACAACAGCGAGACTAAGAAACTAATAATGGAATCTTAGTCCTCCCTAGTATATTTTGACAACATTTTTGCATTTCTAGACTTCCCAGGTACACACATCATAACTTTTTGTTGCTTAATTTCATCATTTTCACTCATCATTTAACTTGCATTGCTAGGTTTTGTGAGATGAATGTTAAGTTATCTTTTCCAAACTTTTGCTTGGTGGTGAACCCTTCAAAGCCTAAAAGAACCCCTCCTAGGTCTTCCTTTTTGAGAATTGACTCACCCTGTGGGGTTGATAGTCAATCCAATTTGGGTTCCTAGGACATAATTGAATGACCTAAAGAGAATAGTGGGCACTTCCATCGCCTATTTTATTTACGGTTCATTTTGGTGAACCTAACATTTTAGAGCATTAATTTTATGATTTAGATTCTGTTAAATTCCTAGATCTAGGTTGCATTGCATCTTGCATTAGTGAAAGTGCATCTAGGGTTTCTCATATTTGAATTAGTGAAATTGCATATAGGTTGCATTTTTACTTTCTTGCATCATCTTATCTCATTGAAAAACTAAAAAGTGCATTGTCAATCATCCCAATTGCATTTAGGAACATTGGTATTGCATTCAAAATTGAAAAATTTCATTCAACTTTGCATTCAATTGCTTGTCATTAGTTACCTTTTCTTGCATTCATTTTCACAATTTTATGTTTCTTAACATACGGTGCCTGGGTAGGAAACTTGGGAACACTTTAAACAACATAGATCTTGTTGTTTTTATAAAATAAAGCTCTGCTAGGACTAAAATTCGCTTCTTGGTGTCTTAGTTCCTCTGTGGGTTTTCGGCACATAACCCTCTTTGTGTTTTTTGCTCCCTGTTCTAGTTTTTGGAACCTCAAAATTTCACCAGTAGCACCAAGACGCCCTTACTGACACCCTTACTAACGCCCTTACTAACGCCCTTACTGGCGTCTTAGTCCCTGTTGAGTTTGAAGCTGTAGTTTTCAAGATTTAAATTTACTTTTCCATGCTTCCTAAGCCTCCTAGTAACAGATACTATAAGTCTAGAAAGTTTCAGGAACATCTATTTTATGTGTCTAGGTCAAAAACATCAATTTAGGACTCTCATTTTTGAAATAATTTCAATTACAAGCATCATTAGATCTGAAAATGTTCACATTTCTGAAACTTTGTATAATATGGATAAAAGTACTTTTCACTTTTGCATATACAATGTTTAAATTCATAAAAATTTGCGTGAGTTTGATAAAATTGCTTTTCATTTTTGGATATACATTGTTTGCATTCTTAAAGTTTTGCATACATTGGGTAAATGTGTTTTGCATCTTTGGATATACATTGTTTTCATTATTAAAGAATTGCATGAGATGGTTAAAAGTTCTTTTCATTTTTAGTCAAAGAATGTTGGTACCTTACCTTTCTAGGCATGCTAATAAAAAATTCATATCCCCTCCCTATGAGAGTGTTTTAGTGAAAGAGACCTTGGACAATCCTGACGATCATATTCATTCTTCTCCTAATATATCTCCTATTAGCGAGGAAGATATTTTTGTGTTAGAAGAACCAATCAATGAGAGTTTTGAGAATCCTAATTGTTTCTCTCCTTCTACCTCTCTTATTAGGAAAGACATTGATGAACAAGAAGAAACAACCATAGGTAATCATGACGACCACATAACCATTGAAACTTGAACTAGTCTACATTCATCTCCCAAAATCTTCACCTCTTGTGATAATGTTCTAGAGGATGAAAGTGTAAGTGAAGATATGTTGATGTTGGATGATCAAAACTTTAAGATATACAACAACCCTCTTTATGATCCCCCCTACCTATTCTATTTTGAAAGACATTATAGGACAAATGAATGAAATTACAGATAATCATGATAATTACATTTTTTCTTCTCCTAGTATCTCTCCTCATTGTGAGGAAGATGCCTTTGTGTTAGAAAATATAACTAATGAAAGTAATGAGGAAAAAATTATTAATGATATCATTAGTAACCAAGACAATTCAACCATTTAGCATTCCCCTACTTGTGATGAAGTCACTTTGGAAGAACCAATCCTTGAATGTCAAGAACATTTGGTTTGTAGTTCTCCTAAAAACTCTCCTACTAGGAAAGATATCACAGTGGAAGAAAATGATAACAATGACAATAATAATTCCTTAGATGAAGATGATGAAGTGAAATTAGACTCCCCTTCACTAAGAGATCATGAAAATTAGGACAAGTATTTAGAGGTTATGCACATTAGATACCCTTTGGAGTACTCTCTCAAACCTAAACTTATCATTTATCCACCCTCTCAAAAACCACAAGATCAAAACAAACCCGTACTTATCCTCGAATCACCTAAGACCAATGTTTTGTAGAAATTGAGTTACAATGCCATTGCTCATACATACAACACTAGGAATAATTTGCAACCAAGACAAAAACCTTCAACATCCCTCCCATTGCCTAATCCTATTTTTCCTAGTGCTCCCTGTTTAACTTTACATAGTGGGAATGAGTATGATCTTGTTGAACAACTTAAGAATACTCTTGAAAATATATCCCTATGGGACTTAATTCAGAATTCACCTAATTATCACACTATGCTTCAAACAACCTTGCAACAAGTTGTGGTTCCCTCTAGTGAAAACCCAAATGACATAGCAGCCATGATTCAAGGAATAAATGCTAACATTTTTTTCCACCAAAGTGAGCTCCCCCCTTTGGAAGTGCAAAAAAAAATGATTCTTTCATGATCATAGCTCAATACAATAGCACATGGATAAAATGAATCCCTTGTTGACAATGGCTTAGCCTTAAATGTGTGTAGTGCAAACCTTTTGGATAAGCTTGGTATTGATAACTCAAAAATCCTACCTACCTCTTTATCTATTAATGGCTTTGATAATGTGCAAAAAAAACCGCTTGGTATAATCACTTTACCTATTAAAGCTAGAAAGGCCACATTAGAAACACCAATCCATATTATGCCTCATGATATTTCATATAATCTTCTTTTAGGAAGACCATGGATTCATGCAATGAAAGGGGTGCCTTCCACTCTTCATTGTAAAATGAGGTATGCCTACAACAACAAGTGTACACACTTGAAGCTGACCCCAAACCAAATAATTGTTTAAACATTAAGAAAAACGAGGGAAATCCTTTAGCAACATTTACACCAACTACACAAATGGAACCCGCACAAAAAAAGACAAAGAAAAACATATTGATAAAATCATGAAACTATTAGAAGATGATTGGGGTTCCTTAGACTTCGAACCAACATTCATAGGAGAATACAAGATCATAAACAAAGAGCCTGGAAAGGGAAAAGAAAATGAAGTAATGTCAACATAAAATTTGGAAGACCCTTTGAAAGAATCCACCTCAACCACTTTAGAAGAAAAGACAACATACCCAAAAAACTCTAGCAAAACTGACTATCAACAATATTTGAATCCTAAAGAAATGAAAAAGCTTTATGGAAGAGGTTATGAACTTCTGAAACAACTTGGATATAGTGGAAAAAGATGTGGTGCTAGAGAATAAGGTATCTGTGTCCCTATAGATCCTAACACACAATTATTGACTAGTGGTCTTGGTTATTGTCCCTCGAGAGACACAAACATGCCTTTGCTTAACATCAACACTATTACAAAAGATTCCTCTAATCCAACTTTAAGGGTAGTGCATTCTAAATTGATAGACACTAGTGGTCTTGATTGTTATCATTTGAAAGAAACAAAGAAGTCCTTGTTGAACATTAATGTCATCACACAAATTACTTATGATTCAAATTTGATAGATTTTACACCTTCCTTTAAAGAAGAGAACAAGATCTATCTTTCTAAAGAATCATGTGTAGGTATGACACCTTGTGCTAAGAAAGAGATATCTTTGTCACAAAATAAAGAAACATCTTCTACCTTTGATCAAGAGGGTATCTGGATGAGACTACTCCAAGATTGTTTGATAACTGTCCCTCCAAGAACGTGAATTAAATTCTACTACAAACATTCATTTTGTGCGTATCATAGAGTTCATGATCATTCTACTAATGAATGTAAGGATTTGAGTAGTAAAATCCAACATCTTAAGGAATTTGGTGCTCTTTCTTATTCAGGGGTAGATAATTCCTCTAATTGATATTGATTTTCACTCTAGCATGTTTTTCATCAATCATTTTGGCTCATCCTTGTCCTGCACTAAGTGGGGGTAAGGGGTTAGGTAGCCTTGTCCTCGTATGCCACTTTTTGTTGTCTCTTTTGTCTAGTTGATCACCTTTCATGTGCATATAAGATAAAGATTGGGATGTGGACAACATGCCTTAATTTGGATCACATGTGACATACCGAATCATACATTTTGGGGGAAACCCCTTTTCCTTTCATGGCATAGCTTATTGGAAACATATGACTTGGCATAGGAATTTTTGAGTAAGCTCTCATGTCTTCTTCTACTTTAAAGAAATTTCTCATAGTAATGTTGTTAGCAACCGCTTTAAAGTGGGGGCATACATCAACACTCATGTAAATCATTGTGCAATTTTCTTTCTTCTTGTGATGTGTCATTTTCATGGTGGTGTCATTGGGTTTGAATTCCCTCGAGAGCGTGATATTTCCTTGTCCTGTCTTAGAAAGATTAAGTACAATGTTCCCTAAGATGAGACCTTGCACTTGTCCTCTGTTGGAAACATTAAGTATAATGTTCCCTAAGATGGGACCTTGCACTTGTCCTCTCTTGAAAACATTAAGTACAATGTTCCCTAGGATGAGACCTTGTATTTATCCACTTTTGGAGACGTTAAACACAATGTCCCCTAAGATTAAGACCTCACACGAACTAAGCAAAATACCTTTGAACATCCCTCTTTCCCATTGCATTTTCTTTGTACCTTATTAAAGTCATGGAGGTATGGCTTTGATATGGTTTCTTGGGCCTCACCTAGTGAACAACTAGCTTCTCTAGCCCTCGTGAGAATGCATTTTATTTTTATCCTTATCATAGTCATGGGGGTATGATGTTGATATGGACCTCTTGGGGCTCACCTAGTGGACGACTAGCTTCACTAGCCCTCGTGAGCTTTTGTTTTGTTTACATAGTGGGCAATGTGTTCCACTTGTAAACCTTTTTGGAGAAACAACCTAGACCTAGTCCACAACGCGTTGGACGACCAGTTGGAGCTTGATCCATTAAATTTTTCTTTTTCCTTTTTTCCTCTTTTCTATCTTTGATGGTCTATGTTTGTGCTTTGGTTATGGCTTCATATATCATCCAAATGCATGTTCCTTTGTGCCTATGTTGGTGTGTCATAGGGGCTTGGCCACCTTCTTGTTCATTGTCATCCTATCTTACTAGCATTTGTACATTTGAACCCCTCTTGATTGTGTGGTTGGCTACTTTAGTGTGAGTTTGAAGCAAGTTCCTCCTCTCACTAAAGTGGAGGATAAATGTAGTGTAGGAAAATGCATACCCTTGCATTTTTGCACTTGTTTGGGCCCACCTTGCTTTGTTTATCCTTATTTATGTCTTAATTGGTCCTATTTTGCATCCAAAATCATAATAAATTATATCTTTTTATGGATAATCCCGACAAAACTCAAAGGATAAATGATAATTTAATGATTCTGGTTGTGTGTCGCTGATTTTTGAGTCGAGACTATGATGCCACCTAGGGCGTCTTTTTCCCCCTAAGGTCTTGGGACCCTGATTTCAGAGACACCTTAAACGGGCCCCTTTTTGGAGTCTATGCCCCTAGTTTCATGCCTCGGGACTAAGACCACCTAGGGTGTCTTAGTCCCCCTTAGGTTATTTTTGGGATTCAATTTTAAATCTTGGCAAGATTTAGCCTCCATTAATTAATGAATTCATATGTCAACTTGTTGTGGTGTAATTTTTGGATATTAAGCATGAATAAGTATAAATAGTAGGTTCATTCATTCAATTCAAATCAAGTCTTTTGTGAGAGCATTCCTTATAGCATAATTGAGTTTACATGAGAATTCAAGAGTAGTTCATCAAGCATTTGGAGCCATCATCAAGATTCAAGCATCATGTAAAGGATAATCTTGCATTAGGTGTGTTTTTGATCTGACATTTGTGATGTAGGGTTTTGATTCAAGAAAATAATTCAAGTCAAGATCTATCAAGCATTCATTGGATTCAAGGTCTACATTCCAGCTAGCCACTTCACACAAGTTTGTAGATTTCACAACAAGGATTTGGTGAGTTGCAACATAACACATTTTGTTCATTCATCATTTCCCTCCATTTCATTTTATTTCAAGGTTTAATTACCAACAAGGGGTTTGACCAAGGCAAACCCCCATTTACTAACAATCGACAAGTTTTTCCTCCCTTGTGTTTTTGTGTTTGCAGATTTAGGTTGAAGACTTGAAGATCATTTGAAGTGAAAAGTTGCATTGCAAAGTTATCGTCTTCACATAAACTCACCTATAGGCCAGATCTAGAAGTTTCATGACCTAAGATCTGAGAAGAGGGAAGTGTAGACCTTGAGGAAAGGGATTGCATTCAGATATTTCATAAATTCAGAATGAGACTAAGTCGCCACCTAAGGTTTCTTAGTCCTATCGAAGGTATTTTTTAGAGATTCTTTTAGATCCGGTTCTGACATCCGAAGATTTCGCATCTACCCCGAAAAACAATAGCGAGACTAAGACAATAGTAAGGGTGTCTTAGTCCTCCCTAGCATATTTTGATAGCATTTTTTCATTTCCACAATCCTCATTACATTTCTAGACTTCCCAAGTACACACATCATAACTTTCTATTGCTTAATTTAATCATTTACACTCATTATTTAACTTACATTGCTAGGTTTCGTGAGTTGAATGTTAAGTTGTCTTTTCCAAGCTTTTTCTTGGTGGTGAACCATTTAAATCCTAAAAGAACCCCTCCTAGGTCTTCCTTGTTGAGAATTGAATCACTCTTCGGGGTTGATAGTCAATCCAATTTGGGTTCCTAGGACATAATTGAATGACCTAAAGAGAATAGTGGATACTTCTACCCCTATTTTCTTTACGGTTCATCTTGGTGAACTTGGAATTTTAGAGCATTCATTTTCTGATTTGGATTCCATTAAATTCCTATATCTAGGTTGCATTAATCCTTGCATTGCATCTTGCATTAGTGAAAGTGCATCTTGTATTAGTGAAAGTGCATCTAGGGTTTCTCATATTTGCATTAGTGAAAGTACATATAGGTTGCATTTTTACTTTCTTGCATCATCTTATCTCATTGAAAAACTGAAAAGTGCATTGTCAATCATCCCAATTTCATTGAGGAACATTGTTATTGCATTCAAAATTGAAAAAATTGCATTCAACTTTGCATTCAATTGTTTAGCATTAGTTACTTTTTCTTGCATTCGTTTGCACACTTTTCTATTTCTTAACATTAGATCCCTGGGTAGGCAACCTAAGAATACTTTGAACAACACAAAACTTGTTGTTTTTCTAAAATAAACCTTTTTTGGGACTAAAAATCCCTTCCTAGTGTCTTAGTTCCTCTGTGGGTTTTTGGATCATAACCCTCTTTGTGTTGTTTCCTCCTTGTTCTAGTTTTCAAAACCTCAGAATTTCACCAGTAGGACCAAGATGACCTTATTGGCATCTTAGTCCATATTGAGTTTGAAGCTATAGTTTTTAGGATTTAAATCTGATTTTCTATGCTTCCTAAGCCTCCTAGTAACATATACTATAAGTCTGGAATGTTTTGGGAACATCTATTTTATGCATCTAGGTCAAAAACATCAATTTAGGGCTCTCACTTTTTAAATCATTTCAATTACAAGCATCATTAGATCTGAAAATGCTCACATTTCTGAAACTTTGCATAATATGGATAAAAGTACTTTTCACTTTTGCATATTCAATGTTTAAATTCATAAAACTTTGCATGAGTTTGATAAAAGTGATTTTCATTTTTGGATATACATTGTTTGCATTCTTAAAGTTTTGCATACATTGGATAAATTTGTTTTGCATCTTTGGATATACATTGTTTACATTATTAAAGAATTTCATGAGATGGTTAAAAGTGATTTTAGTTTTTGGTCAAGAAATGTTAGTACCTTACCATTCTAGGCACGCTAATAAAAATTTCATAGCCTCTCCCTATGAGAGTGTTTTAGTGAAAGCGACCTTGGACAATCCTAATGATCATATTCGTTCTTCTCCTAATCTCTATCCTATTCGTGAAGAAGATATTTTTGTGTTAGAAGAACCAATCAATGTGAGTTTTGAGAATCCTAATTGTTTCTCTCCTTCTACCTCTCTTATTAGGCAAGACATTGATGAACAAGAAGAAACAACCATAGGTAATCATGACGACCACATAACCATTGAAACTTCGACTATTCTACATCCATCTCCCAACATCTTCACCTCTTGTGATAATGTTCTAGAGGATGAAAGTGTAAGTGAAGATATGTTGATGTTGGATGATCAAAACTTTAAGATATATGACAACCCTCTTTATGATCCTCCCCCTACCTATCCTATTTTGGAAGACATTATAGGACAAAGGAATGAAATTATGGATAATAATGATAATTACATTTGTTCTTCTCCTAGTATCTCTCCTAGTTGTGAGGAAGATTCCTTGGTGTTAGAAAATACAACTAATGAAAGTCATGAGGAAATAATTCTTAATGATATCATTGATAAGCAAGACAATTCAACCATTGATCATTCCCTTACTTGTGATGAAGTCACTTTGGAAAAACCAATCCTTGAATGTCAATAAAATTTGGTTTGTAGTTCTCCTAAAAACTCTCCTTCTAGAAAAGATATCACGGTGGAAGAAAATGAGGAGTTTGACAATAGTAATTCCTTAGATGAAGATGATGAAGTGATATTAGACTCCCCTTCACTAAGATATCATGAAAATCAGGATAAGTCTTATGAGGTTATGCACATTAGATACCCCTTGGAGTGCTCTCCTGAACCTAAACTTATAATTTATCCAACCTCTCAAAAAACACATGATCAAAACAAACCCGTCCTTATCCCTGAACATCCTAATAACAATGTTTCATAACAACCGAGTTACAATACCATTTCTCATACAAACAACACTAGGAATAATCCACAACCAAGACAAACACTTTCAACATCCCTCCCATTGCCTGATCCTATTTTTCCTAGTGCTCCTCATTCAACCTCGTATAGTGGGAAGGAGTATGATCTTGTTGAACAACTTAAGAATACTCCTGTAAAGATATCCCTATGGGACTTAATTTAGAATTCACCTAATTATCACACTATGCTTCAAACAACCTTGCAACAAGTTGTGGTTCCCTCTAGTACAAACCCAAATGACATATCAACCATGATTCAAGGAATAAATGCTGACAATTTTTTCCACCAAAGTGAGGTCCCCCCTTTGGAAGTGAAAAAAAATGATGCTTTCATGATCATAGCTCAATATAATAACACAGGGATAAAACAAACCCTTGTTGACAATGGATCAACCTTAAATGTGTGTAGTGAAAATATTTTGGATAAACTTGGTAATGATAACTCAAAAAATGCTACCCACCTCTTTATCTATTAATGGATTTGATAACATTAAAAAAAAACTACTTGGTGCAAGCACTTTACCTATTAAAGCTAGAAAGGCCACATTAGAAACACCAATCCATGTTATGCCTCATGATATTTCATATAATGTTCTTTTAGGCAGATCATGGATTCATGCAATGAATGGGGTGCCTTCCACTCTTCATCGTAAAATGAATTATGTCTACAACAAAAAAGTGTACACACTTGAAGCTGACCCTGAACCAAATAGTTGTTTAAACATTGAGAAAACAAGGAGAATCCTTTATCAACATTGAAACCAACTACACAAGTGGAACCCACACAATAAAAAGACAAAGAGAAACATATTGAGAAAATCATGAAACTATTAGAAGATGGTTGGGGTTCCTTAGACTTTAAAACAACATTCAAGGGAGAATAGAAGATCATAAATAAAGAGCTTGAAAAGGGAAAGAAAATTAGGTAATGTCAACACAAATTTTGAAAGAACCTTCGAAAGCATCCACCTCAACTACTTTAGAAGAAAATGCAACATACACAACAAACTTTGATGAAATTGACTATCAACAACCTTCGAATCCTAAAGAAATGAAAAAGCTTTACGGAAGAGGTTGTGAACTTATGAAACATCTTGGATATAGTGGAAAAGTATGTGGTGCTAGAGAACAAGGTATCTGTGTCCCTATAGATCCTAACATGCAATGAATGACTAGTGGTCTTGGTTATTGTCCCTTGAAAGACACAAACAAGCGTTCACTTAACATCAACACTATTACAAAAGATTCCTCTAAGCCAGATTTAAGGGTAGTGCATCCTGAATTGATAGACACTAGTGGTCTTGATTTTTATCATTTGAAAGAAATAGAGAAGTCCTCAATTAACATTAATGTCATCACACAAAACACTTATGCTTCAAATTTGATAGATTTTACACCTTCCTTTAAAGAAGAGAACAAGATCTCACATTCTAAAGAATCTTATGTAGGTATGACACCTTGTGCTAAGCAAGAGATATCTTTGTCACAAAATAAAGGAACATATTCTACCTTTGGTCAAGAGGGTATCTTGATGAGACTACTCCAAGATCATTTGAGAACTCTCCCTCCAAGAACATGGAATAAATCCTACTACAAACATTCATTTCGTGCGTATCATAGAGTTCATGGTCATTCTACTAATGAATGTAAGGCTTTGAGTAGTAAAACCCAGCATCTTAAGGATTTTGGTGCTCTTTCTTATGCGGGGACACCTAATTCCTCTAATTGATACTAATTTTCAATGTAGCATGTTTTTCATCAATCATTTTGGCTCATCCTTATCTTGCACTAAGTGGGGGCAAGGGGTTAGGTATCCTTGTCCTCGTATGTCACTTGTTGTTGTCTCTTTTGGCTAGTTGATCACCTTTCATGTACATATAAGATCAATCTTGGGATGTGGATGACATGCCTTAAGTTGAATCACATGTGACGTACTGAGTCATACATTTTGGGGGCAACCCCTTTTCCTTTCATGATGTAGCTTATTAGAAAAATATGACTTGGCATAGGGCTTTCTGAGTAAGCTCTCATGTCTTCTTCTACTTTAAAGAAATTTCTCACAGTAATGATGTTAGCAACCAATTTAAAGTGGGGGCATACATCGACACTCATGTAAATCATTGTGTGATTTTCTTTCTTCTTGCATGTGTCCTTTTCTTGGTGGTGTCATTGGGTTTGACTTCCTCCAAGAGCATGATATTTCCTTGTCCTCTCTTGGAAACAGTAAGTAGAATGTTCCCTAAGATGAGATCTTGCACTTTTCTCTCTTGGAAACATTAAGTACAATGCTCCCTAAGATGAGACCTTGCACTTGTCCTCTCTTCAAAACATTAAGTACAATGTTCCCTAGGATGAGACCTTGTATTTATACTCTTTCTGAGACATTAAGCACAATGTACCCTAAGATTAATACCTCGTACAAACTACACAAAATCCCTTCGAACATCCCTCTTTCTTGTTGCATTGTCTTTGTACCTTATTATAGTCATGGAGGTATGGGTTTTGATATGGTTTCCTAGGGCTCACCTAGTGAAATACTAGCTTCACTAGCCCTCGTGAGCATGCATTTCATTTTTGTCCTTATCATAGTCATGGGGATATGATGTTGATATGGACCTCTTTGGGCTCACCTAGTGGACAACTAGCTTCACTAGCCCTTGTGAGCATATGTTTTGTTTGCATAGTGGTGTATAGGTGTAAATTTACACCCCTTACACAAATTCCCCTTTCACACATCCTCACCTTAGAAAATCATATCCAAAGGAAAAATTCCACATCACCCAACTTCCTTACTTCCACTTGGCATCTATCTGTTGTGTCGATGGGAGAATATTTGTCGGGGACGTGCGTGCAACAGAAACACATTCATGTGGCATACTTCCATCCCTGGCAGATTCCTACATCTAAAGTTGGAAGATGTGTTACACTTTTGATTGGGGTCAATTTGTAACGTCTCTCTTCAACCAACCAACCCCAAAAATGGTAGATTCTTCCCACTTCTTCCTTCAAATTCATCCATTCTTCATTCAAATCATCTTCTTTTCACTCTCTAGCAATTCCATTTCACCTCTTCACAAGCTCTAGCAATCTGAAAGTATTCTCAAGCACGTCAAATTCATTCTTCAACAACACTCCAACACTCCATTGCAACAACACTCCATCAACTCCACATAGCAAGTGTGAAGCAAGCCATAGCACTATGGGCTTGGAGTCTTGCGAGACCTCCTCCCATCACATTTGAGGCTGTGGTGACCTTGCCAAGTCCACATTCTCCTTCATTACCTTGTGAGCTTTTGGGTGGAGGTGGTAACATTTTGCTCTTCTCCTTTGTGATTTTGTTGAGTAGCACTTTATTGTTTTGTATGTTTATTGTAGCTTCTAATTTCTATAGTTCTTTATCGCATACTTATACTTCATTTCTATCTTGTTGTTCATGGAGGTGGGAACACAAAAATGGGGGTCTGATTGAGGCATACCCCTATACAACCCTGACATTTTCCACTCTTTCTTGTGTGTAGGTGAACGTGCATTTGGAGCTAGTTGGTGAACTGGCACCTTGGTGAGATCATTTTTGTTACTCTAGCTTTTATCTATCTACTTTATCAACTTCATTTGTACTTTTCATACTTTATCGTTCTATTTTATTCATTTAAGAATAACTAGCTAGGCTGTTAGTTTTTTTTCTGGAAGTTTATATTCTACTTTCTTTCCTCTGGTTGTATGGACACCAACACATCCAAGATACGCCAATGAGTCGCATTATCATCCCATAACTGCACTGTCATCCTTAGACGGAGAGTTGTTTGAGGTACAATATTGACTTTGAAAACTAGCTCGTCTAGCCTGAACCTATATTCTGGGTCTGAAGGGTAATAGAAATACTTTAAATAGTCCTCATCATTCTTGACCTCTATCTAAAACACCCCTTTAGAGTGAGGTAAGTTAGGGCAGCCTTTCATTCTCGGCTCTTTGTGACCTAGAGCCTTAATGTGGGTGGTCCTCGTCTCTTACATTTTTGGTGAACCCGACGTGAAACAACGTCTTCCCATTCCTCGGTGTTGAGGTTTTTCCCTTGTACCTTGTGATCATTGTGATCCTGAGTATTGTGAAGGTTTATGACCATCACAACCTAGTCCACAACCTCCAAGGATATTGTTAGGAGAAGTGTACGAAACCTTTCGATGGAGAAGTTGAGGGTCACTTCTGGTTTCTCTATAGGTATTTTTACCAGATCTGTTGTTGGTCTTTCTACCTAGGAAAAACTATCGAGGGGTGAAGTAGGATTCTTTGATGAGACTGACCATGTCCCCACTCCTCTTGCATCTCCTACTCCATCATCATTAGATGAACACGAAGTTGTTCACATTCCTTCAAAATATATTGCGACCCTTTGGGAGACTTGGAGAATCACTTGGAGAAGGACCCAAAGATGGCTAGGGCCACTAAGGTTATTAGCGAGATAAAGTATATGGTGGGAAAATATCAAACATGCATAGAGCTCCTAGCTAGCCTCTCTAGTCTAACTGAAGCATGTGCCCCTTCAAACAATGCTAATATTGTACAACGGGTCACTTTCGAGGAACATGAGAGACAACTAGGAGTATCGATGCCTCCCACTTCTATGTACATGGCTAACATGATCACTTCGATCAGTGTCCCCCTGCCTCAGAGAGATCTGAGACTATTAAAGTAAACATAATTCCCTTAGGTTTCAATTTCACCCCTCCTGTCACCTCTAGTAGTGGAGATTTTGGTAGGTTGAGTGGTGGGGACTTTGGTAGTGGTGGTAGCTTAAGCAACAAAGGTGGTATTGGCGGAGGTGGTTTTGGTGGAGGCGATGGTGGTGGATTCAAAAGTGGAGGTGGCTCTGGTGGAGGCCCTGTTGGTGTCGGTGGCTCTGGAAGTGGTTCCAACGGTGGCCATGTTGGTGGTTCTGGAGCTGGATTCAGTGGTGGTTCTGGAGGAGGTTCCATTGGTCCTATGTCGTCCAATGACCCTATTCTAAACACTCTTCTTCAGAATATGGGAAAGATGCAAAGCTAGTTGGCAAGTCTCTCCCAAGCCTCTACCCAACCTATCTTTCAACCTTTTTTTAGACGTAGCCCATTATCGATAGCAATATTAAGTACTCCCTTCCCACAAGGAATGGAGATTCCTAAATTTGAGAAGTATGGCAGAAAAGGGAACCCATAAATGCATGTGCCTACCTTTAATGCCCTGTGTATAGACTTCTTCCATCATGATTCATTGATGGCAACGCTATTTCATTGATCTCTTAAGGATACAACACTTGAGTGGTACTATTCTTTGCCTAACAAATCTATTTTCTCATTTGATCAACTTGTAAATCAATTCCTCTGACAGTTCCAAGCCAACATCAGATTGAAGATGACCTTTTCAGATATTATCTAATGCAAATACGGGGATAATGAGAAGATAACAAATTTCATTGCACGATATCAAGTGCTCTTCTCACAGATCTCGTACCCGCTGCTCGATTATGACGTGCAAAAGGTGTTCATAGGGAACTTGCAAAGACCTTGGTAGGAAAAGTTTTCCCTTGTGAAATAACCTTATTTTGTGCATTTGTATGCAACACTACAAGAATATCAACAAACAGTAGTCGAATTTGGGGGATCCTCCTCGCACTCCTGTTTAGAAGGAAAATCCATAGTATCAATCTCTAGAAAGGGTAAGGTTGTTGAAAATGTAGTAGCCACTAAAAATGATAATGGCCTCAGATGCAACAAAAAGTTCACAAAATTAGAAGATTCTTAATCTTTCATCTTACGAAGGTTTCTAAAGGATAAGATCATAACCTTGGAGAACCCTAAGCCTCTCAAAAAACCTTACCCTAGTTGGTACGATGCGAATACCTTTTGTCAATACCATCAAATTAATGAACATGATATTGAATGCTATATGCGCCTGTGTCATGAGATATAGGATCACATCGAGAAATATACTATTCGCCTCAATGGAAATAAACAAAATGCCAAAAAATCGGTGGCGAAAGAGAATAGTGAGTTGTAGATATACAAGGATACGTTTTCGTCGCATTCTGCCAACATGAATATCAATCCCTTTGATTCTACCACACGACCCGAGGCATATGTTAACATGGTTACAATTACTCCTAATGCACAACCTGTGACTGGCTCGTCGGATGTGACATTCACACCGTAGGATATGCCCTTGAACAACAAGCCCTCTCCCCTTTACATTCTCACTCGTCTCAATGGGAACATTGTGATAAGGGTCCTAGTTGACCTGAAGAGCTGAGTGAATGTCATTACAGAGGATACTTTGTGGCTAAATTCATTACAAAAGGAAGAGTACAAAGAAACGAATTTCATTCTGAATGCATGAATGCCTTGCTCTTAAACCTTATGGTTCAATAACTTTGTCCATCCTAGTTGGACCTAGGGCCGTAGACACATTATTTGATGTTTTTTTAGAGTCGATTTTTTTCAGAGTGAAGTTAGGCATACCTTGGCTAGCTTCCATGAATGGAATCACCTTCGTCATTCACAAATTTTTAAAGTTCTCCCATGAAGGTGATGTGTAGATAGGTGCATGACACTAGGTACCAGCCTTTGGTATCTCGTGGGGGATATTTGTTGGATCACTTTTGGCCCACCCCGGTTAGTCTGCTTCCTCCATGAATGGACCTACTTTATAGGATTTATGTGAAGTATAAGACCGGGGGCAAAAGAAAGTTGGATTTGACCCTTCTAGTAGTGCACAAGAAAGATGCCTCTTCTTCTCAAGAGGAAAAAGAGAAGCTAGCCCATCCTTGGAATGGCTCTCCCATTCCTCTTTCTAAAGAAGAGTTTTGGATGAATATGCCTAGTTTTTACCCTCTAAGTCCGATGATACTAGCTTGGCGAAAGCCGAAGATTCAAATATCTGATCTTCCTACCAAACCACTTGGACCTTGGTACTACTTGTATGGTAAAAGGAAGGATCCCCATGGGGAATCCTCTATTGCTCGACCTCTATGGCCTCTTACCACTCTTGCTCCAAAAGCAGTAAACGGGAAGAGGCTCGTTGTCAAGGCACTAGAGCCAACTCCCCCTATTGTCTCTCAATCCGATCCTCCTACTCCCATTCAGAAGCCTATCCCTCTATTGGAAATGACTATAGTGGACACTCCTATGGCTGAGCAAGATCCTTTCATCCCTTCATAGCTCCCAAGCTCTAGCTCAAAGAGTCACTAAAAATGCCTTGCATGTGAGCAGAAGCATTGGCGAAAGGCTCTCACGGCTGAGTAAGTTGCTTTGTAGAGAAAGGATGAGGAGTCAACCACCCCTGTATCATGGCCTCCTGCTGCGTCCTCCTTTCTCCTCCCTTCTACTTCTATTCAACCGAGCTCCATATCACCTCTGACTCCCATTGTGAATGCGTCTGACCCCAAAAAGGTGTAGGTGTTCATCGCTCCTTCGATTGAGCCACCCTTCCTGATGTCCCTTCTAAACATCCCACCTTTCCCAAAACCCATAGACATGCCGAATACCTCGATGGTGTCTGTCGCGATTTTCTCCTCCTCTTCTTCTGCGCTTCTCACCTCATCTATGGGGAGTTCCCATCCCCCAATGAAGCTGAGGGTAGAGGTTGGTCCTTCCAGCAATGGAGGGTGTAAGAGGATCCCACCTTCTCCGAAAGGTGGTCCCGCACTAGCTTGTTCTATTCTAGTGACATATACAACTCCAGCTTCCACTAAGTTTGTCACCGCTCCTGAATCACTCAGTGAGCCAAGCAGTGAATCTCAGGCACAGTCCTCTCCATCCATTGAGGTATGACATGGCACTCCTATGAAGTGCATGTTTAGCTCTTTGGATGAGGTTTCGGCCTTGCAAATTATCTTCGCAAAGTTGTTGACCATAGCTCCACAAGAGCCTAGCAGAGGAGACCTTGCAGGGCCTTCTTCCTTGGTCCTTGTTGCGGGAGGTTCGGAAGCTCCTCTCCTTAATATTCCACCACTGTAGGCTTGTCCTCCTTCCCCTTATGATGACCTATATTGGGAAGTGGACAACCTCTTGGTCGATGAGTGTTAGGGGAGGCCTCTTCTTTATCTTTAGAGTATATGTGTGTGTGTTGTAATGTGTTCCCCATGACTGTGCTATGTGTTCTTGGATGACCCTTGTCACCCTTGTTGGTGTTTGGATACAAGAGTGATTTTTGTGTTGTAAAACTTCTTCTATTTGTATCATCATTCTTCAATGTTTGTGTTTGATTTTCATAAAATTGGGGATGATGCAAAGTGTTGGGGGATTTTAGGCTTCCCTTCCATGTTGACCTAATTTTTTTTATTTTTACTCTTTTTTTTCGTGCATTCTTCCTGATCTAGTCGGGGATTGATGATATTTCACCTTGCACCACAATTACCTATTATTTATATAAGCATGATCATATCTAACCCAACGAAACCAAATCCCCTTATGTCCTCTATTTGTGATTATTTAATTTTTGCTCTTTACTTATCTTTCTATCTTCTTTGCTTGAGTTGTTCCTCTCATGTGTGACAACGTCATTTCTATAATACTCTGATTTTTAGAAAACACATCCATTGCCAATGAATCTTTTCTCGAGAATCCTTTGAAATTTTTTCAAGAATCACATTCACAACTTGGACCCCTAACAGAACATGTTTCCTTCATCATGGGTTTGCAAAGAAAGAACTTGAGAACTTTCCTCTGAGGTGGAAGCAACTTTGACCTTCCCCTCGTGAGGGGGAATTTTATTCCTTTCAAATTCCTTGATGAAGTGAATATATTTCAAAAGGATTCCTTGATGATGAGTTGATTTGAAAAAAATGTCTCTTTTACACTTTCAAACAGTGCGTCCCTTGAGTGGACCCCTCTTCACATTGGGTTCCCGAGGGAGCCCTTTGAAAAATTTCCAATTTGTTGATGGTCTGTGTGACTGTCCACTTGATTGCCTATGTGGCCACTTTATATTTGACATGCTTTATCTATGGGTAAACATGTCACGTTGTACCTGTCCACCTGTAAAGTTGTTTTCCAATTTGACTCTGCGGAGTCCCCTCCGTTAGGTTTCCTCCTTGAAAGATATCTTGGGGGACACCTCCTTGCAGGTCTACGAGGCCTATAAGGAACTTTCATCTAGATTTCCTTCATGTGAGAGATCTTGGGGGATGCCTTCTTGTAGGTCTATGGTCCTGTAAGGTGCATACTTCATGGGGCTTCCTTCATGTGAGAGATCTTGGGGGTTGCCTCCTTGCAGATCTGTGGGCTTTAAGATGATTTCATCTTGTGGGATTTTTCCATCATTGGTCTAAGAGCCTTCGATGTACTTTGTGCAGCTTCATCGTTTTGTGGGGCTATTAAGTCTTTTGTTCTATCCTGCACTTTCGAGCTCTCGAGATTGCGATCTTCTTCCTCAATAGTTTAGGTATAAATTTATAACCCTACTAACTCTTCGATCTACTTTACTGAAGCACTCATTAGTACTCGTGCTTGATAATGTATAGGAGAGAATTTGTACCCCTTACACAAATTCCCCTTTCGCACATCCTCACCTTAGAAAATCAATTCCAAAGGTGAAATTCTACATCACCCAACTGCCTTCCTTCCACTTGGCATCTGTTTGTTGTTTTAGTGGGAGAATATTTATCGAGGATGTGTGTGCAGCACCAAAACATCTGTGTCATGTGCTACTGTCCCTAGTGGATTCCTGTTTCTGAAGTTGGCAAAGGCTTTACACTTTCGGTTGGGGTTGATTTGTAATGTCCCTCTTCGATCAACCGACCCTGAAAATGGCAAATTCTTACCACTTCTTCCTTCAAATTCATCGATTCTTCATTCAACTCATCTTATTTTCACTCTCTATAAATTCCATTTCATCTCTTCACAATATCTAGCAATCTCAAACAATTCTCAAGCACGTGAACTTCATTCTTCAACAACACTCCAACACTCCATAATAGTAGCAAAACTCCATCAACTCCACATAGCAAGTGTGAAGCAAGCCATAACAACATGGGCTTGGAGTCTTGTGAAACCTCCTTCCATCATAGTTGAGGTTGTAGTGATCTTGCCAAGTCTGCATTCTCCTCCATTATATAGTGAGCTTTTGGGTGGATGTTGTAACGTTTCACTCCTCTCCTTTGTGATTTGGTTGAGTAGCACTTTACTATTTTGTAGTGTTTATTGTAGCTTCTACTTTCTATACTTCTTTATCACATACTTCTACTTCGTTTCTATCTGGTTGTCCGTGGAGGTGGGAACACCAAAATGGGGATGTGACTGAGGTAGACCCCTATATAGCCCCAACATTTTCCCCTCTTTCATATGTGTAGGTGACAATGGATTTGGAGCTAGCTGGCGAACTGGTGCCTTGGTGAGATCATTTTCATTACTCTAGCTTTCATCTATCTACTTTATTACCTTCATTTGTACTTTTCATACTTTATCATTCTATTTTGTTTGTTTAAGAATAACTAGCTAGGTCATTAGTTTTTTTTCTGGTAGTTTATAATTTAATTTCTATCGTCTTGTCATACGAATGCTAGCATGTCACATTTTCGTCCTAGAATTGCATTGTCGTCCTCAAACAAAGAGTTGTATGAGGTACAATATTGACTCCAAAAACCAGCTCGCCTAGCCTGAACCTGGGTTCTGGGTCTAAAGGGTGATAGAAGTACTTTGTAGTCCTCATCATTCTCAACCTCTATCTGAAACACCCCTTTAGAGTGATGTAAGTTAGGACAGCCTTTCGCTCTCAACTCTTCGTGACCTAGAGCCTTGATGTGGGTGGTCCCCCTATCTTACAAGTGGACAGTGTGTTCCACATGTAAACCTTTTTGGAAAAAAATCCTAGACCCGGTCCACAACGCATTGGATGGCCAATCAAAGCTTGATCCATTGCATTTTTATTTTTCCTTTTTCCTCTTTTCTATCTTTGATGGTGTATGTATGCGATCTGGTTATGGCTTCATATATCATCTACATGCATGTTACTTTGTGCCTATGTTGGTTTTTCATAGGATCTTGATCCTAGGGGCTTGGCCACCCTCTTGGTCATTGTTATCCTATCTTACTACAATTTGTACATTTGAACCCCTCTTGATTATGTGGTTGGCTACTTTAGTGTGAGTTTGAATCAAGTTCCTCCTCTCACTAAAGTGGGGGCTAAATGTAGTGTAAGAAAATGCATACTCTTGCATTTTCACACTTGTTTGGGCTCAACTTGATTTTTTATCCTTATTTATGTCTTAATTGGTCCTATTTTTCATCCACAAGCCTAATGAATTATATTTTTTTTATGGCTAATCCTGACAAACATCAAAGGATAAATGATAATTTAATGATTTTGGTTGTGTGTCCCTAATTTTTGGGTCGAGAATAAGACACCACCTAGGGAATATTTGTTCCCCAAAGGTCTTGGGACCTTGATTTCAAAGGCATCTTAAATGGGTCCCTTTTTGGAGTCTGTGCCCCGATTTTCATGCCTTAGGACTAAGACGTCACCTAGGGCGTATTAGTCCCCCTTAGGTTATTTTCATGATTCAATTTCAAATCTTGGTAGTATTTAGCCTCCTTTAATTAATGAATTCATATGTCAGCTTGTTGTGGTGTAATTTCGGGATACTAAGCATGGATAAGTATAAATACAAGGTTCATTCATTCAATTCAAATAAGATCTTTTGTGAGAGCATTCCTTATAGAATAATTGAGTTCACAAGAGCATTTAAGAGTAGTTCATCAAGCATTTGGATCCATCATCAAGATTCAAGCCTTCACTTACATCAATACTATTACAAAAGATTCCTCTAAGCCAACTTTAAGGGTAGTGCATCCTGAATTGGTAGACACAAGTGGTCTTGATTGTTATCATTTGAAAGAAACAAAGAAGTCCTCGCTTAACATTACTATCATCACACCCAACACTTATGATTTGAATTTGATATATTTCAAACCTTCCTTTAAAGAAGAGAACAAAATCTCACATTTTGAAGAATATTTTGTAGGTATGACACCTTGTGCTAAGCAAGAGATATCTTTATAAAAAAATAAAGGAACATCTTCTACCTTTGATCAAGAGGGTATCTTGAAGAGACTACTCCAAGATCGTTTGATAAATCTCCCTCCAAGAACACGAAATAAATTTTACTACAAAAATTCATTTTGTGTGTATCATAGAGTTCATTGTCATTCTACTAATGAATGGAAGGCTTTGAGAAGTAAAATACAACATCTTAAGGGGTTTTGTGCTCTTTCTTATACGGGGGCACCTAATCCCTCTAATTGATACTTATTTTCACTCTAGCATGTTTTTCATCAATCATTTTGGCTCATCCTTATCCTGCACTAAGTGTGGGCAAGGGGTTAGGTAGCCTTGTCCTCGTATGTAATTCACAAAGATAAAGACACACCAAGCAACACAACATGAGAGATCACATCACATGCAAGAAAACATAAATAACACATAAAAAAAACAAAAAGGATATTGCACATACAAATAGATCTAAAGCAAATCATCCACATCCCAACCTTGCTCATGATATATGGAAGGTAGACAACTAGCCAAAGGGACTACAACAAGTGTCATACAAGGAGTATCACCAGGTTCAATATGTGGTGACTCAATCTCATCTGGAGGATTATCATGTTTTCCACCATATAAATCCATAAAATTTGAGAACAACAAAGATAATTCATTAAGCACTTGTTCATTAATCTTAGCATCTTCATCTTCATTAGCCAAAATTATCACAATGGGTGGTTTAATGATAATGTTAATTATATGTTCCTATTTCATTCTTTGTTTTGGTTGGGAAATGTAAGGTTCATTTCATGTTTTCATGAAAATGGTAATTCATTATGGTTTGTTTGGATAGGTGTTTGATCATTAGGTAATGTCTTATTCTTTTCAGCCAATTGATGAGCAATAGAATGCCATCTAAGCCTATGCTCCTTATCATTTGTATTTCTTCTTCGATTATTTTTAAATTGTGAAGGGGTAAGAGCAAGTTTCTCTACCATTGGCCTATTTTCTCCCCTTAGAGGAGGAACTTAACAGACCACCAGGGTTTGGGAAACTCTTGTACCCTTGGGTTTCTAAACTTGTTTCTCTTTTGGAGGTATAAAGGTAATAATATGGTTATCTCTTCGTATTTTATATGATATTGGTGGACGAACTAGAACAAAATTCCTTGTGTACTTGGGAGAATATTCACCTCAATCATGGGTTCATCTATGACCTATGGAGTAGGAGGAACAACCATCGACTGATCATTCTTAGGTGGGATATTGCAAAGGGATAACTCTGTTATGCACTTTGCCTCAAATTTTTGATATAAAGTAAAAAATGAATCTTCACAAGGATTAATAGGTTCCATAGGTGGAGGCCAAGAATAGTCCAGTGAAAATTTTCTATGGGAAGCCAAAAGTTTTAAACCCACTATGATGAACTACATATATTTGGTTCTCAAATGAGGACTTTATGCATTTGTGTTGGATTTTAGTTGTTTATATGTTAGTTTGTCCTTGATGCCAAAACAATTTTATGGGGTTATGCAGTTGCATTAGTTGGTGTTATGATATGCAGTTGGTGAATGTTTTTCTTGGTGAATGTTTGTCAGATTATTGTCCGATTGATTACAAGTCACAGTGTTTCAGATTGATTATTTAAGGGGATTAGGCATGATAATAGGGATTGATATTTGGTATGACACACATGATGTTTTTCAGATGGTTCACATTGTGATTCTGTATGATATTAGTGGGACATGATGTTTACAGGGCAATACTATTGTCTGAAGCATTCAGATTGGTTCAAAAGAAAGAGTGTTTTCTACTGGTATCTTATATGTTAATGAGATCCTTGGTTTATCATATGGTTTATAATGCATAAGTTGTGACATTGCTATTTCCATTAGCATGACATATTGTCTTGACAATTCTTATGAGAAGTTGGTTGACACTTGGTTTGGCATTGGCATTATGGTACCTAGTGCATTTGGTTATTGTTGTAATCAATCTTGGCATATTCAGTACTCTGTGGAAAGATGGTTTACTTTTAGTTTTGTTTTGTGGTATTGATCTTGTTGGATTCATGTACAGATAATATATATCACATGGGGTTATTATTTCATACAGGTTGTTTGGCATGTTCATATTTTAGTGATTACATGGCATTGTTAAGGCATATACGATTGAAGGTAATTTGGTAAGCTTCAATTTTCATGAAGTCTTATATTGCTAATTCACTTTATTCAGATTTTACATGCTTGGTTTACATGGTTGCATCATCCTTGATACATAGACAATTTATCATGTTGCATTTATATTCATGAGTTATTCATATAACTTCATAATGACTTCACTTACATTTCAGTAAGTTCACCTTGGCTCAAGGCCTACTCTACAAAATTTGGGTTCTATACATTCTTTGTGGTTATCAATGTTATCATGCACTTAAGATAATGTGATCTAGAGGCATCGAGCACTTAAGTTTTATGTGATCTATGTTTAAATAATGCAAAGAAACTGACACTTAAGATATTGTGTCTATAATTGAAAGCCCTTGTCGGGCATGCTAAGTATTGGGACATCGGCTATTATAATTATAAAGTCTTTGACTTTGTATAAAGTCTTTGACTTTGTATAAAGTCTTTGACTTTGTATAAAGTCATTTGGCAGTCGATAACAATTATGATTTAATATTTGACAGTGGATTCTAAAGGCATCATTATGTTCAAATTTCAAAATGATTATGTGTTTCATTTGCTTCATTGTGTCACGGATTTCAAATGATGTTTTTTTTGAAAAGTCTTTGAAAGAATTGAGGAAAGTATAGGGGAAAGTCATTATTATTTCATTGTGTAAAACTGTGAAACCCTAGCCACCACCATGAAGTTGTAATAGCAGGTTTCTGAGCTCAATAGTGGAAGAAGATAGAGTGTTGACTGAGGAAGTTGGAAGATAACTGATGAAGATCTTCAGTTTGGAAGTTTTGAAATGGTTCCATTGGTTTTTATTTGTTTTCATTCCTCCCTAAACATGTATTAAAGTTAACACATTTTTATGGGCTTTGATCATGTTTTTTGTTAAGGTATTAACAATGAAGGTTCAGTGATTAGTTTGATTCGAAACCCTTGGTTATTAATTTGCAAACAAATAAAGGGTTAAAAAGCAATCATTTGAAGAAAATAGTTATTGTAATCTTGAATTTCTATTGAAGATTCATGAGATCATTTGTATATAAAAATAGAGATGGAACATGAGTTGTTGTGTTGGAATTTTGAGAGACTTGTGCACACATTCTGCAATTGAAATTATTGTAAACATAATGCAGAAATCTTAACTAGTATATCTAGTATTTTAAAGATTCAAATAATGAATATTTAGGATATTTGGTGTATTGGTTTGAAAGAAGTATGTGGGTTGAATTGTAATAGAGAAACCCTCTGATATTCATCAATCTGATTTGAAGAAGGGGTTGGTGCTCCTTGGAATGGGTGTTCCTAAATTGTAAAAGAGTTGGTGCTCCTGGTTTTATTGAAGTTGGTGCTTCAGATTTTTGTAAAGGAGTTGGTGCTCCTATTGAAGTTTGTGCTTCATATTTTTTGCATGGATTTGGTGCTCCATGGTTTTTATAGAGTGAGATAATAAAAAGACAATTTTATGAGTGATTTTTTATACCCCACGAGGGTTTTTCCACTCAAGAAAAATCTGTGTTATGTGATGAACTTTGTGCATTCTGTTTTCAGTCTTTATGTGTTTTAATGTGGGTAGTCAATGTGCATAGATTTTAAAGTCCTTCGTTTCATGTAAGGCTCAGATACTGTCATATGTTTTAAAGGCTCTTAAAAGAATTTCCACACTGTTATAAATGTTATCATAATCTACATAAGGTTTTGTGAATATAAATCATTGAAAAACATTGTTCAAGTGTTGTGATATGAAAAATCAATCTATGATTTTACATTTTTGTGTGAAGTCTTTAGTGATCATTCTTTTGTTTGGAAAGTTCACAAATATTTACTTGTCCATTATGCAAACTAAAAGGTTGAATAAATTTGTTCAAAGGTCAATGTGTTTCTGCAAATTATATCTGTGAGTCAAATTAAAATTGAGAAAAGTTTTGTAACACTCTGATTCACCCCCCCTCTCAGAGTGTTTTGTCTTCCAACAATTGGTATCAGAGTGTAGGGTCCTCGTATAGGTCTAATCAACCTAGGATTGATTTTGGTCTTGGAAGTTTGTCAAATATGTCACAAGTTCAAGAAGGTATTTCTGTCTGATGGTACAGTCTATGTGTTTTGTGGAAACATATCTAATTTTGATTGATGTTGATGTAAGGAGCTAGACCCTTGCATAATCCTACCCAAATTAAATTCAACCAAGTTCTTGATAAAAGGAGTAATATGGGTAAGTGAAAAAGAAACATAAATCAGAAGAAAAACATTAGTATCAAGTCTAGTGAAGTAGCACTCCTACCAGTTAATACTAAATGTGATCCTATAGTTGGAGAAGAAAAATATCACTTAGTAAGTGAAAGGGAATATGAAGGTGATGAATTTGAGGTTGATTTGGAGGTAGAAATTCTTACTGCCTTAGATGAGCTTAAGAGGCTTAGAAAAGAAAATCAAGATCTTAAGGTATGCTTACAAGAAAGTGTCAATGTCAATAAAGTTGTAATACAATATCATAATGATGACAAAAAGATTATTGAATTCTTGAAAGCCCAAATGGTTGATAGGAAAAAGACTGAAGAGGGTTTGGAAGCCGAGTTAAAAGACAAGGATGAATTGTGTAATAAACTAGAAAATGAGGTTAATTCATTGAAGAAAAGTTTAAATAATGATTCCTTTTTAAGAGAATTAACTCTTAAAGATGACATGATTATAAGTCAGAAAATTGAAGTTGAAGAATGTAAAAGGATAGAAGATGTTGTAAGGTCTGATTTGGAGGTTAAAAATATTGAATGTCTAAAACTTGAAGGAGAAGTAGTTGCATTAAGGAAAGAGCTTGAAAGTGTCAAGCTTCAATTAGGTAAAAATCAGAAATTTGATTGTAGTACTAATTTATTGAATGAGATGATTGGCAGAAAAAAACATTTCAAGGATTCTATAGGTGTGGGATATGAAGTTGGACAAAGCTCTGCAAAAGAATCTAAACATGAGACAATGTTGGCTACTGCAAATGGAAAGAAGTTTATAGACAATAAAACACAAAGAGTGAAGGTTGATATTGGTCACCATATTGTTGTTGCTCAGACAAAAGAAAAATAGGTTGATGAAAGGAAAAAAAACATCAAGATCTTCGTTTATCAGGTATAACTACTCTCAATTTCATGGCTATTTCTATTGTTGTAATGCTTATGGATATATAGTGAGAAATTGTACAAGAAATTCTTGGATGAATAAAAGTCATAATCATGTGAGAAATGTCAAGAGAGGTTCATACAACATGCCTAGAAGAAATTATTCTCTCTTGGGTCTAGACAACACTATTATATGTTATAGGTGTAACAGGTTTGGACACAAAGCATAATGGTGTAAGAAAAGTTTGATGAAGCCATCTAGGGATTACATGTTCAAACAAAACGAAAATAATACATTGAGTAAGGAGAAGACAAAGTCTATACAAGTATGGAGAAGAAAACAAGACCTAGGAAATAAAAATACTAAACTAATGCATAATGCACAAAAGGGATCAACTATGGCCTGGAAGGTCAGCATGAGGTAAGGGGGAGTTGGTTATTGTATTTATCTTCAACTCCTTAAAGAAATATTGAAGGTGTGCAAAATAATGCTTGTATTACAGTGATAGTTCTCTATGATGTTGCATTAATAATGGAGTAAGTTGATTTGCAATAGAACATTCTATTTTATAGAGAATGGGTGACAAAATTTATGCATATGAAAACGTTGGAGTGATGGTGTAGTCTTTATGGGTGGATGACTGTTTGAGCAGAAAATTTATCTCTTTGCATTATTTTTTTTCAGTAATCAAGATGTGAGCTATATGTTTCTTGGATTGGATGTCTTGAAGTGAGATTTCATATCTAAAACAATAAAATATTTGTGCATCTATGATCTTGAACATTTCACAAGTTGTTGTAACAATGATTGGCTCTTACAAAGGGAAAAACATGTGTTCAGGACTCTCATATGATTTCTATGCCATTGTTTTACAATGTGAGCATTTGTTTCTCTTGAAAGTTTGTATTTTGAATTGAGAATGATGGGCATGGTCGCAGTGAACAAACATAGACTGGGAGGTCTTGAAAGCAAGCATAACATAACAAGTAGTGGTGATACAAGGGTATTTGATATCAATAAAATTATTCTTGGCTCTTAACATAAAATGTATAAGCACTGTGATTTCTTGATGTGCATACCATTCTATCTCTATTTTTCTTTCAATGAATACATAATACATCAAGATTCAATAAAGGAATGTTTGACAAATACCATTATTTGGACAGATCGTGATACATTTATAAATGTTGTTGATTCTGGAAGTTTTTTTTTGCAGTCATTTGACTAACAGGTTTCTAATTGATAGTGACTCTTCTTTGACAAAGCTTCTACTTGATAGTAGTGGTATTGAACTTGAAAATTTTGTAATATAGGTCATCTGTACTAGTGTGGAATTGTGTATTCATGATAAAAATTGCAAGAGGTTGCAAACTTGATAATGTGTTTGGTGACAAAACATTGCACTCTTAAGACAATGTTCATGTTGTGCAGTTGCAAGTGTTAAATGTTGATTATATTGTCATTGATGATCATGGGAAAAGTGGTTAGAATTTGAGGAATAGTATGCAGTGTTTCAATGATGACAATTACCTCTTGTTTTCTTAGCTTGTTGTGACAATGGATTTGTGAAAGTGCAATGTTTGTGACAATGACTTGTAGAGGCATTAAGCTCAATAGCACAAGAAGTGATTTATTGTATTGCAATGGTTTGATTGGTGTTGAGCATGTTAATTGTTGACAATTTTTCATGTGCTAATCATGATGGAAATGATAGTATATTCTTGTTGAGTGTATCTTTGACATGTTTTTATGAATAGGGCTTATTCACATTCTTAGACGGTGTGGAGTGATTTTTTTGGTGATCAATGAATTAACATCATATAATGTCATTGTTTTGCATTCTAAATCAAAGTGATAGTGAGTAGAAATTGTTTTGATGTGATGTCAATATAAGGGGTAGTGAAATATTCATAATCCAGTACAAACATTAGTAAGTCTCTTCATACATTCAAATGCATAAAAATAATCAGAGGTATGAGTATGAGTTTGTAAGAATGAAGAAGTAGTTATCTTGGATAGTAAATCAAAACCTTAAAGGGATATTGGTGATAGTATTATCCATGGTGCCGTGACAATATTTTGAAAATTTTGTGGAATACCATTGCTTGAAATATATAGTGTTTGCTTGAATGGTGGTACATGATATTGCTGAAATCATACAATGATAATGATATCATTCTCTGCTAACATTCACTAATGAAGAAGGAGAAAGTGCAGGTTTGATAGTAGTATTTTGTACAACAAGGATAATTTACAGTTTTTCTCAGTCAATGCTATATGTGCTATCTTGTTCTCAATAGGAGTAGTACATATGATAGTGGTTTATGTTGATATAATGCTAGTGGATGATTGGTCGTTTGGTTGGTTGTTAATGCACTCTTGCTGACAGTCTTTAGTGGAAGTTGATCATGAGATTTATTTAGTGAAGTTAATAATAAATTACCGAGCAAAGGGGGAGCTTAGGTCTACAGTTTTTTTATTCACAACTCTCTTATGTTTTATTTGTTGCTCTACTTGCATCTGGTTATTATATTGGATAATTGGTTGGCTTCTTCGTTGTTATATTAATGGCATATCACATTCTCTTCTTTCAGTCTTTGTCATTGAGGCAAAAAGGGGGAGAGATGATATGTGTTTTGCCATCAAGGACAAAGAGGGAGTTTGTTGGCTTTCAGTTGTTTATATGTTAGTTTTTCCTTGATGCCAAAACAATTTTATGGGGTTATGCAATTGCATTAGTTGGTGTTATGATATGTAGTTGGTGAATGTTTGTCAGATTGTTGTCCGATTGATTACAAGTCACAGTATTTCAAATTGATTATTTAAGGGGATTAGGCATGATAACAGGGATTGATATTTGGTATGGCACACATGATTTTTTTCAAATGGTTCACATTGTGATTCTATATGATCTTGGTGGGACATGATGTTTACAAGGCAGTACTATTGTCTGAAGCATTCAAATTGGTTCAAAAGAAAGAGTGTTTTCTATTGGTATCTTATATGGTAATGAGATCCTTGGTTTATCATATGGTTTATAATGAATAAGTTGTGACATTGCTATTTCCATCAACATGACATATTGTCTTGAAAATTCTTATGAGAAGTTGGTTGACACTTGGTTTGGCATTGGCATTATGGTACCTAGTGCATTTGGTTATTGTTGTAATCAATCTTGGCATATTCAGTACTTTGTGGATAGATGGTTTACTTTCAGTTTTGTTTTGTGGTACTGATCTTGTTGGATTCATGTGCAGATAATATATATCACATGGGGTTATTATTTCATACAGGTTGTTTGGCATGTTCAGATTTTAGTGATTACATGGCATTGTTAAGGCATATACGATTGAAGGTAATTTGGTAAGCTTCAGTTTTCATGAAGTCTTATATTGCTAATTCACTTTATTCAGATTTTACATGCTTGGTTTACATGGTTGTATCATCCTTGATACATAGAAAATTTATCATGTTGCATTTATTTTCATGAGTTATTCATATAAATTCATAATGACTTCACTTACATTTCAGTAAGTTCACCTTGGCTCAAGGCATACTCTACAAATTTTGGGTTCTATACATTCTTTGTGGTTATCAATGTTATCAGACACTTAAGATAATATGATCTAGAGGTATCGGGCACTTAAGTTTTATGTGATCTATATTTAAATAATGCAAAGAAACCAACACTTAAGACATTGTGTCTATAATTGAAATCCCTTGTCGGGCATGCTAAGTATTGTGACATCGGTTGTTATAATTATAAAGTATTTGAATTTGTATAAAGTCACTTGGCAGTCGACAACAATTATGATTTAATATTTGACAGTGGATTCTAAAGGAATCATTATGTTCGGATTTCAAAATGATTATGTGTTTCATTTGCTTCATTGTGTCACGGATTTCAAATGATGTTTTTTTTGAAAAGTCTTTGAAAGACTTGAGGAAAGTATAGGGAAAAGTCATTATTGTTTCATTGTGTAAAAATGTGAAACCCTAGTTGCCACCATGAAGTTGTAATAGTAGGTTTTTGATCTCAACAGTGGAAGAAGATAGAGTGTTGACTGAGGAAGTTGGAAGATAACTGATGGAGATATTTAGTTTGGAAGTTTTGAAATGGTTCTATTGGTTTTTATTTGTTTTCATTCCTCCCTAAATAGGTATTATAGTTAACACATTTTTACGAGCTCTGATCATTTTTTTGTTAAGGTATTAACAATGAAGGTTCAATGATTAGTTTGATTCGAGACCCTTGGTTATTTCTTTGCAAACAAATAAAGGGTTAAAAAGAAATTAGTTGAAGAAAATAGTTATTGTAATCTTGAATTTTTGTTGAAGATTCATGAGATCATTTGTATTTAAAAACAGAGATGGAACATGAGATTTGTTGGCATTTTCTGAGACTTGTGCATACATTCTGCAATTGAAATTATTGTAAACATAATGCATAAATCTTAACTAGTATATATGGTATTTTAAAGATTCAAATAATGAATCTTTAGGATATTTGGTGTATTGGTTTGAAAGAAGTGTGTGGGTTGAATTGTCACAGAGAAACCCTCTGATATTTATCAATCTAATTTGAAGAAGGGGTTGGTGCTCCTTGGAATGGGTGTTCCTAAATTGTAAGGGAGTTGGTGCTCCTATTGAAGCTGGTGCTTCATATTTTTTTCATGGAGTTGGTGCTCCATGATTGTTACAGAGTGAGATAGTAAAAAGGCAATTTTATTTGTGTTTTTTTATACACCATGAGGGTTTTTGCACTCAGGAAAATTATGTGTTATGTGATGAAATTTGTGCATTATGTTTTAAGTCTTTATGTGTTTTAATGTGGGCAGTCAATGTGCATAAATGTTAAAGTATTTCGTTTCATGTAAGGCTCAGATACTGTCATATGTTTTAAAGGTTCTTAAAAGAATTTCCACACTATTATAAATTTTATTATAAGCTACATAAGGTTTTGTGAATATAAAGCATTGACAAACATTGTTCAAGTGTTGTGATATGAACAATTAGTATATGCTTTTACATTTTTGTGTGAAGTCTTTAGTGATCATTCTTTTGTTTGGAAAGTTCACAAATCTTTACTTGTCCATTGTGCAAACTAAAATTTTGAATAAAGTTGTTCAAAGGTCAATGTGTTGCTGCAAATTAAATCTGCGAGTCAAATTAAAATTGAGAAAATTTTTGTAACACTTTGATTCACCCACCCCTCTCAGAGTGTTTTGTCTTCCAACAATTTATGAATTACGAACGAGACAAATTTCATGAAGCATATCGATGGATATCCTAACTTCATATGAAATTGGTCCAATTTTGAAATGATGGTGAATGATATATCTGGTTGTTTTGGTCCAACTTTAAGTGAAGAGTTATCAAACCTATAATAGGGTGAGTGAAACCATTGTGAGTTTTTAACCATTCTTTTGATTGTTCATACAAATCTTTATAAATTTCATGCACAAATAATAATTCCTTAGTGATCACATTCTCTAGACACATTGGATCATTGAGTATCCCTAGTTTAGGTTTTCCATTGATACAATCGACAATATAGAGAGGACCATCTAGTGCATGTATAGATGCATCAATATGTGTAAAGCAATGTCAAGTAACAAAGTGGTTCGACCCTTACAAGGTTGAACCTCTATTGTATTAACAACACCAACTAGCTCATCATTATCATCATTTATATCCCCACTTGCTGGCACAAAGTTGGATGTATGATTGGGTATTGGATTTCTAAATATCTATAAATTTTTATTGGGTGGAGCTACCAACTTTTTTCCTTTATCATTATCATTAGCCAACTGGTTGTGATTAGAATCGATGAGCTCTTGCACTTGGTGTTTAAGACACATACATTATTTCTTATCATGTCTAGGTGTACGATGATATTGACAAAAAAAAATTGAGTTGAAGTTCCTAAGTAAAGGTTTAGTTGTGTCCATGGGTCTAATCGAAGGTAATTAGATTAGGTTCTTACTTAACAATTGTAACATGATTGCATGAAGAGATTCAAGAAATTGGGTAATTTTTTATCTCTTGGCCTGAATTGATAAGGATTTGAACTTACAAATGTGTCCTGTGGCTCAATTTTTTATAGCTATTCGAGGTGTGTTTATCTTGATAAAGTTCTTATTTTTATTTTTGAATGGTTGGTAGTTGTTTTGAGGCACATATTTGGATTGATTAGTATTAGTCAATGAAGGTGTCCCTAATATTAACTAATTGATATCTGATAGTCACAAAGAGTCATACACAAGTGTGTAAAAGATGAATATTTCATCAACGATATCTTATCTCTAATGCTAGGTTACAAATTTCCTATAAACACCCTTTGAACATCGACATCAAGAATACTATAGGATATTTTTAAATAAAGCAATTGATATCATCCTATAAAGTATGCCACCTTTTCTTTAGGTCCTTGCTTGTAATGCATTAAATCAATTAATGTTACTTGAGGACCAATATTTGCTTGAAAATGTTGGAGAAAGGCATCAACAAGCTTAGTGAATGAATCTATGGAGTTATTCGACAATGAGAAAAACCATTCCAAGGCCATATCTTTCAATGATCTAGGAAAAATCTCATCTAAGAGCTTATCTTCAAAAACAAAGTCACTACACAATGTTGTAAAAGCTGATTAATGACTATTAGGATCTCCTTTACCATTATAATTCTCAAATAGGGGTATTTCTATGTTTTGAAGCATGGGTGTTTTCAAAATTTCAATTGATAATGAGCTCCTTTTAAGATAATGTGGTGGTTTTCTATTCAGTTTGATTCAATGTGGATATTTATTGTTGAAATGATGTCATGTTTTGTAAAATTTGGTTTATGATTGAATCATTGCTTGACATGTTTGGAGAGTTTGGTGAATATGGTGGGATTGTGTAAATTTTTGGTGGACTAATATGTTGCACGTTTATGAGAGGTAAAAAATATTGAGGTGTTATGTGTGATGCCACAAAACTATAAGGATTCCCACTAGGAATCCCTAAAATTGGATTTAGGCCATTGGTGTGTTGTATTGTTGAAGCTACAATTGGTAGTGTAAATGTAAGAATAAAAAGTATATTGTGGGGATGGAAAAAAAAATTCCTCCTTGGTTTTGAGCATTTGCTAAGGCTTGGGTGTAACTAGCCATTCTAAGGATGTTAGCATCTACTATATGAGCTGAAATACAGAAAACCTCTATTCCCTAAGTATCATTGATCAATTTTCTAAGGTAATGGGAACCGTTTATCCCACCAAATATTCAATTCTTAAGTAATCTTGAAGTCCCTCTAAATATTTGTCCAATTGTTTTAATTTCTCATTTAGAACATGGGCAAAAAATATTTTTGATTTTGAAGTTCTCATGGGTATTGTGGGATTAGGAATAGAGTCCAAAATGGACTAGGTATTGAAAATACCTTGCATGAAAGAGTTGGAGGCCTCGATATCCACAAGGTTTGTAACAACAATACAAGATGCCATAACTTTGCAACTACGTTTCATAAGGGTATTTGTAATAGGACACTTGGTCATAAAAATCATATGAGTTTCAAGACACTTAGGTGTGCCCACTATGAACACTAAGGTGCAAAACAATCACAATAAAACACATAAGATCTAAAAGCAGAGAGAAGACACACACAAAAAACATAGAGACATATCTCTGGTAAAATTTTAAGCCAAAATTGGGGCAATGGGACTAGCTCAATTGGCTAAAGCATCCTATTGTAGGAAAGAGGTCATGAGGTCTAGTCTCTCCACTATCCCCGTGGTATTGAAGGGCATGTCATACCAGTGTCACCGATCACCTGAATTTTTTTTACCAAGAACAATGCAATTTATAGGAGGCAACTACCTGATTCGATTCTTATAATCTAAAAAATACAATAAAATAAAAAATTGTGAGACAAAACTAGTTGGACAAGGTCGTCCAGGGTACCCTTGTCTAGCATTTTTTTTCTAAATTCAAATTTTGAGTGTCTATAATACTGTTTAATGGTTTTAGTCTAGGACTATGTAGGTTTGAAAGTAAATAATTTTTCAGAATTTGTCTAATTTATGATTATGCAATGCAAAATACAAGTGTGCAAACAATTTTCAAAATGTTCAAGCAATAAAATACAATTTTAAATAAATTTTTCAGATCTATAATGCAACAATTGATTGATCCTAACATGCAAAATCTGAAAAATGATGATCTTGATATCTTTTTGCAACGAGACAATGCAATTTTTTTACCTTTTTTTACTATATGCAAAATCCCTACATGAATGCAATGAACACTTTCAAATTTGATTTCAAATTTAAAATGACCTAATGATTTTTTTAAAAATGCAATTAAGATGTAGATCCAACCTATGATGGTTGAAATTAACCCTATTGCAACTTATGATGCAGTATGATATGCAAGTTTTTGAATTTTATGCTTTTTTGATGCAATAATGGATGCCTAAATGATGAATGCAAAACAATGCAATACTAACCTTAGATCTAAGATGATATGCTTAATATTTCAGAAGGTTTATAATGTCAATGTGTTAGGTTCACCAAAATGATATATTGGGAAAATGTGAAACCCTAGGGTTTAATTAGGATTTCATGACTTTCCCAATATGATCATTGTAAGGAAACTCAGGTGCGGAAACAGCTTCCTACACTAATCTCTTAAGGAAAGTATGGTGCAAATTCGTTTTAAACCCTTACAATTTCAGATTCGTTAATCTACTTAACAAAGATATTGCAGCAATATACCATACATACAGAAAATGAAGAATGACACAATGATTTACCCTGGGGAAAACCTTTCGGTAAAAAACCCCAGCACTCCAAAACCTGCACAATGTATTATCTTCAACACAACGGTTACAACACACTTGCAATGCAAGTTCTTTCAGGAGATTTCCAACTCTTGAAGACAAAATGCGGCAGCATGAAAAAACGTTCCAACAATACACTCACATCACAAATCTTCGCAACCCTAAAAAACGCTTATATCATGCACTTCCCTTTTAGGGCAACTTCCGAAGATAACTGTATTATGGTTTTACCATTCTCCAAGAAAATAGGAACTCGAAATTTTTTATTTTTTTTCGGGGCGATGCCCCGAACCCCACTATCGTGGAAGAGTGTACAGTACTCAACTTTATCAGTTGCCACATGTCTTCACCTGTCATTGAATCTTCCAGACATAGCTCTTACGTGTCATAGGAATCCGTCATAACCGTTTCAGCCATGATCTCCTTACACACAATTCAAGATGCCGACACATTAAGTGGAGTGACACATCAACATACAAACTAGACATGTACACTCACACTTAATTACATTATTTGCAAGAAATACATTTTACAAAACAAATAATAAGAATAGGAATTATCCAAGGTTGAGACACCTTATTCCTAACATTCTCCCACTTGTCGAACACCTTGTAAGAGCAATAGGAACATAACAGGAATTAACCGCTATAGGCCAAAAGGCCCATAGACTCCAAACACCATCTGAACTTCACAGTGCCCACTGGTTTCGTTAATGCATCTGCAACATTCTTCACAGTATCTACCTTCTCCAAATTTATCTTTCCATCTTCCACCATATCTCTCACAAAGTGAAACTGCACATCAATGTGCTTCGTTCTGGCATGGAAAGTTGGATTCTTCGCAAGGCAAATAGCACTCTGACTGTCACACCAAATAGTAATCTGTTCTGCATCAACACCAACATCAGAACACAATCTCCTAAGCCAAATGGCTTCCTTACAAGCATGAGTAGCAGCCATGTACTCAGCTTCTGTAGTGGACAAAGCAACCACAGGTTGTCGCTTACTCATCCAACTGATGGCACCACCAAACATAGTGAAAACATAAGCACTAGTGGATCTCCTACTGTTAATATCACCTGCCCAATCTGAATCCACAAATCCACGAATACAAACTGAATGTGGAGATCTAGAAGAGTTACCATGGTAACATATGGAGTAATCTGATGTACCCCTCAAATATCTGAATACTCGCTTAACTGCATCCCAATGTACCCGTCCAGGGTTAGCCATAAACCGGCTTAGGACTCCCACTGCTTGGGCAATGTCTGGTCTAGTATAGACCATAGCATACATAAGACTGCCAACTGCACTAGCATAAGGTACTCTACTCATGTCCTCCACCTCACTAGGAGATTTTGGACAATCATCTACAGATAACTTTGTTCCCATTGAAACAGGAACACATAGTGGTCTACAATCTGCCATGCTGAACCTGTCCAACACAGACTTCACATACTTACTCTGACTCAACCAGAGTTTTCTGTTAGACCTGTCTCTACTGATTTCCATACCCAAGATGTACCTTGCTGCCCCAAGATCTTTCATCTCAAACTGTGCTGACAACTGAGATTTAAAATCAGAAATCATACCCTTACCCTTCCCAAACAGCAACATATCATCAACATATAATGCAACAATAAGAAGGCGATCATTTTCAACTCTGAAATAAACACAATGATCTGATTTCGATCTTACAAATCCAATTGACAACACAAAGGCATCAAACTTAAGGTACCACATCCTAGGAGATTGCTTCAAACCATATAGAGATTTCTTTAATCTGCAAACTAAGGATTCATTACCTTTAACAATGTAGTGCTCAGGCTGTGACATATAAATCTCTTCCTCCAAATCACCATGAAGGAAAGCTGTCTTCACATCCATCTGTTCTATCTCTAAATCATATGATGTAGCAAGAGATAACAGAAATCTAATGGATGTCAACTTTGCAACAGGAGAGAATATTTCACCATAATCTATTCCCTCTACCTGTGAATACCCCTTTGCAACCAATCTAGCTTTGTACCTTTCAACACTCCCATCTGCACAAAATTTCTTCTTGAACACCCATTTACAGCCAACAGATTTTCTCCCTTTAGGCAAAGGTACAAGGTCCCAAGTTTTGTTTTTCTCCAATGAAGCCATCTCATCATCCATAGCCTCAATCCAGGAACCTGCATCTTCCATGCCCAAAGCCTCTTTCACAGATCTAGGCTCATCAGTGTTAGTAATCAAAGCAAAAGCACAACTGGAATCTAACATAGAATAATCAAACCTTTCTGGTTGCTTTCTTTCTCTCATGGATCTCCTCAAGGGCTGAGGTTGAGGTTGTTCTTCCTCTTCTTCCGAACTATCAGAGCTGCTAGAGCTCTCCTCATCATTAGACCCAACATGGTCTCTCTGTTCAGTCTTCTCAGGGGTAGGAGGAAACTGAACAACATCTTTTTCCTTTTCTTTTTCATCTGGTTGTAGCACAATAGGAGAAGATGTTAGCTCTCTGAAAATAACATTTCTACTATACAGCACCTTACTAGTCATAGGATTCCAAAGCTTGTATCCTTTCACACCAACACTGTATCCGATGAAAATACATTTGACAGCTTTGTTTTCCAACTTAGATCTTTTCTCCTTTGGAACATGTGCATAAGCTTCACAACCAAAAACACGAAGATGTCTAATTGAAGGCTTCTTACCAGACCACACCTCCATGGGTGTCTTACCAACAAGAGCTGATGTAGGAGATCTGTTAACCAGATAGCAAGCAGTGGCAACAGCTTCGGCCCAAAATTTTTGTTCTAGGCCAGCTCCACTAAGCATACTCCTAGCCTTCTCCATCGGTGTCCTGTTCATTCTCTCTGCAACTCCATTTTGCTGCGGGGTGTAAGGAGTTGTCTTATGTCTCTCGATTCCTCGTTCTTTACAGAACTGTTCAAACTCTGTGGAACAAAACTCACCACCATTATTAGTTCTCACACACTTGATTCTTTTACCAGTCTGATTCTCCACGAGAGCCTTAAATTCCTTGAACCGACTGAAAACCTGTGTCTTACTTTTTAGGAAATATATCCAAGTCCTTCTACTGTAATCATCTATAAAAGATACAAAATATACAGAACTGGAGATAGAAGGAACTTTTACAGGACCAAAAACATCAGAATGAATAAGATCCAAAAGTCCAGAAGACTTGTGAGAACTAGAGTAGAACTGAACACGATTTTGCTTACCATAAACACAGTGTTCACAGAAATCGAATTCGAGATTACAATCATTTAGCCCCTCAACGAGATTTTTAGTTTTCAAGGTCCTAAGACCCTTCTCACCAATGTGGCCAAATCTCATATGCCACAACATTGTCTTTTCTGCAGGAAGCTTGCCTTCCAAAGTGTTTACACCCTTAGGCACACTTACTGCACTGCCATCGGAACCCATTGCCACAATCTTCTTTACTGCTCGTTCAGATGGTGGGGATGAAGTGATAGCCGCTCTCTTCTTTGAAACAGAAGAACTATTGCATTGAGCAATGCATGCATCAAGCTGAAACAAAGTACCTCTCCTAGTACCTTTAGCGAGCACCATAGATCCTCTTATCATCTTGCATCCATCTTTCGAAAAAAAAACTTGCACACCTACATCATTCAACATACTTACAGATAATAGGTTTCGTGCCAAACCCGGAATGTGCATAACTCCATTGATTCCCTTTACTCGTCCATCAGGAAATCTGATAGTGACCCTTCCGCGTCCAACTATCTTTAGGTGAGAATCATCACCCAAGTACACCTTTCCACCATCAAACTCTTCATATTTTGAGAACCAGTTTCGATGAGAGGTCATGTGAAAAGAAGCACCCAAGTCTACTAACCACACATCATCAAATGCATGGGCTGCCAAAGCTGCAATAAAAGCATCTCCATCTTCTTTAGATTTTTCAGAAGCTGAATCTGAGCCTTTCTTCTTCTTCTTCGGTTCCTTGCAGTCCCTCTGGAAGTGCCCAGATTTATCACAGTTCCAACATTTCGCCTTGGACTTTCCAGGAGTCTTAGAACTCCCACGGGATTTGGATCTGCCCTTCTTTGACTTATTGTCATTCTGCTTTCCTTTGTCGTTGGATCTCCCGCGAACAGCAAGGGCTTCCTTAGACGAATCCGAAGTCTTTCTTCGCATCTCCTCAGACAGCAGCGAAGACACCACATCATCCATATGGAATGTGACTATAGTACTTCCGAGAGCCATCACAAGATGGTCCCACGAATCCGACAAGGAACAAAGCAGGGTCATACATCGATCCTCCTCCTCAATCTTGGCACCAGATGATGCCAACTGTGCAATCAATAAATTGAATGCATTGAGATGATCAGTTACGGATCCACCTTCCTCCATTCTTAAAGAATACAACTTCTTTCTCAGGAACAACTTATTCACCAGAGATTTGGCCTGATACATAGACCCAAGCCGTTTCCACAAAGAATTTGCAGTAGTCTCATCAAGAACATTCAGAAGAACGGCATCTGCTAGACAGAGTCTGATGAGACCCTTAGCCTTCCGATCCTTGATATCCCAATCCGCTTGAGGTATCGCTACAGGTTTCACATCAAGTGAGGTAGCCTCCCATAGATCGCGGTCTTCAAGCATGTCTTCCATCTTGAGTTTCCACAACTCGAAATTAGTGCCATTAAATTTCTCCACCTCCATTCTACTGTATGAGGAACTTGCCATCTCAATCTGCAAATAAGATTCAGAATGCTCTGCACAAAAAAACTCCCACTCAACTTGAGATTAGCTCAAAAAACCCTGCCCAACAACTAGGATCAAAAGTTGATCAGGCTCTGATACCACTTGTAAGGAAACTCAGGTGCGGAAACAGCTTCCTACACTAATCTCTTAAGGAAAGTATGGTGCAAATTCGTTTTAAACCCTTACAATTTCAGATTCGTTAATCTACTTAACAAAGATAGTGCAGCAATATACCATACATACAGAAAATGAAGAATGACACAATGATTTACCCTGGGGAAAACCTTTCGGTAAAAAACCCCAGCACTCCAAAACCTGCACAATGTATTATCTTCAACACAACGGTTACAACACACTTGCAATGTAAGTTCTTTCAGGAGATTTCCAACTCTTGAAGACAAAATGCGGCTGCATGAAAAAACGTTCCAACAATACACTCACATCACAAATCTTCGCAACCCTAAAAA
>CM021103.1:119489744-119512579 GCA_007115665.2 Sequoiadendron giganteum | reverse complement strand
AGAGAGTAGGAGAGAAAGAGCTGGGAGGGAGAGAGAGAGAGTGGTAGGTAGTGGAGGGAGAGGTAGGTAGAGAGGGATGGATAGGAGGAGAGAGGGAAGGAAGGAGAGTGGTGAGATAGAGAGTAGAGAGGTAAGGAGTGAATGATAAAGAGAGATAAAGAGAGAGAGGGAGGTTGGATGGAGGGAGAGGTAGAAAGGGATAGGCGAGATAGAGAGAGGGAAGGAGGGAAAGTGGGATAAAGAGAGAATGGTGATTTAGAGAGGGAGTGAGGGAAGGAGGGAAAGTAGGAGAGAGAGAATGGTGATTTAGAGAGGAGGAAGTGAGAGGTAGGGATAGTGAGATAGAGAGAAGGAGAGAGGAGAGTAGAAGAAAAGATGGATGGGAGAGATGGGAGAGAGAGAGAGAGAGGCAGGTGAGGAACTGAGAGGAGAGAGGAGAGAGAGGAAAGAGGTAGGGAATGAGAGAGAGAGAGAGGATGGAGAGAGAGAGTGATGAGAGAGGTAGGCAGAGAGGATGCAGGAGAGGGAAAGAGAGAGATGAGAGACAGATGTGAGAGAGGGAGAGGAGGGAGGAGAGGAGGTGGAGAGAGAGAAGAAAGGATAAATAGAGAGAGAAAGAGGGGGGAGGGAGGGATGGAAAAAGGGAGAGAGACTGAGAGGAGAGACAAAAAATAATGGGAGGGAGGGTGAGGTCAAGAGAGGGAGGGAGAGGAGAGATAAAGAGAATTAGAGAGGGAAGGAGGGAGGGAGGGAGTGTTAGGGAGGGAGATAGAGGTTTTTGTGAGAGAGAGAGAGAGAGAGAGAGAGAGAGTGATGAGATAGAGAGGAGAGAGTGAGAGGGAGGGAGAGATAATTATGAGATAGAGAGGAGAGAGTTATAGATAAAGAGGGGGAAGAGAGGGATAGAGAGTGAGAGAGAGTGAAAGAGGTAGGGAGGGAGACATAGGTGAGATACAAAGTGATGGAGGGAGAGGTAGGTAGAGAGAGATAGAGAGATGGGAGATAAAGATAAGTAGAGAGGGAAGATGTAGAGAGAGAAGATATAGAGAGAAGTAGAGAGGGGAGGGAGGGAGGAAGATGTAGGGAGGAGATAGAGATGTTTGAGAGAGAGAGAGGGGAGAGAGGGAGGAAGAGAGAGAGAGAGGGAGTGGAGAGATAGAGAGTAGAGAGAAGGAGAGAGTGAGAGAGAAAGATGATACAACTTGTTGACTACTAAAATTTAAACACCTGATTATTGAAATTTGACATGTTGATTACTGAAATTTGACTGTCTGAAATTTTTAAGATCTTCCAAAAGATAGAATTTGCATTATAACTCCTAGAGATCCGAAACCACTCTCAAACATCCTGAAACTATATACATGAAATATAACTTAAATTATAAGAAAGTAAATATCCATATGTAAATGTCAAATTATATTTTAAATGTTGATTTCATGTATATAGTCTCCTTGGTAGAGAAACATAAGAAGAAAGAGCTCACAAACATTCATCGCAAAATTCAAGCCATTTGGTAAGCGCCAAATTTGGTGCTCTCCAAATTTGGCAAGCGCAATATGGCTTGCTATGGGTTTTTTTTGCTTTATTTTCCAATTTGGCATCAAAATTGTGTCACGGATCAATGCACTTACCCTACACTCAAGCTACTCTTGTTGTAAGTAGTATGAGGAACTTGTTGGGATTATGGATCCTTGCAACATGAGCATGAAGTATGGATGGTTTGTGTTGATTTTTCCTACTTTTTCATTGATGTCAACATGGTGATAACTATATGGGAAGTTTACTTGGTTTACCAGAAGTTGTTCTCTACCGGTAATACTCTTTTGTGATGAGCCAGTGTGTTGGTATTTAAGTCCAGAATTCACCGCAAGATTTGATATGACTCTAATCTCTTAACCATGTTATCATGACTCATTCAGATAGCTATATCTTGGATCTTGAGACATTTTTGGTTGTAAGCATAAAGTTATCTCTAACAGATTTCAACTCTATATTCTACTGGTGTTCCTTGGTTGGTATATTTGTGTCGGAGACTCCTCATTTTCTTAAGGTGAACATTCTTATGTTGTGATTTTGTTGGTAGTCTCTATGTTGGTAGTATGATGGGAAATTAATGTGTTCTTAGATCCAAAAGGTATTTTCTTTGAGGTTTATTTGTTGGTTTTGAGAATTGTGTTCTAGTGTTGGCCGACTTAACATATGCAATACATTATGGAGACTAGTTTTTCTTTATGGATGTTAGCCAACTTGGTATAATGCACCACATGGATAAAAAATTTAAATTATGTATGGTGCTGACAAAGAGAGTTTTGATTATTTTGTTTTCATCTAATTAGGCCAACCTAATTGATGAATAAGATATACTTGTATATATAAGATGTTTTGAAGAGAAGATATATGGGGACATATATGTGTGTGTGAGAAGAGCAAGTGAGAAGTGGGTGTGTAAGTGTGGAAGAAAGGTGAAGAAATATCTGAGCCTAAATGGTTTATCAGTTGTGGATCTATGTAAGAGAATACTTCATATTTTTGAGCTTCATTGGAATTGAACTCTGCACATTGAAGGTGTATCCTATTAGTTCAATCTTTTGGCAGTGAGCCACTATCTTTGTATCTTGGTGGTTAGCCATCTTTTTTATTCATGCAATGAGCCTTTTTAAGGACAGTGAGTCTTGGTAGTGATCCATGTAATATCTTGTATCTAGATATAATATATTGTGAGTTAACCCTCATTGTGGTTTTTCCCTTTTTGGGTTTTCCACGTAAAAATCTTGGTGTTCATGTGTATGGTTGCATTGATTTGTTTCTATGTTCTCTCTTGTTGATTCAGTCAGAATTGTGATAATGATTAGATGGATTTTATTATGGTTTTATGGAATACTAATTCACCCCCCTCTTAGTATTCTGGATGTTCAATAGAACTTACTTATCTCATACCACAAGGGTCTTGATTTGATCCATGCGCTATCTAACATAGTCAGGACCCATGTACCTTCATACACATCGATCTTGAGTCAATTCCAAGATACCCAGTTAGATATCATTGGTAATCAGTGGAATCTTCTGATGCTTGAGGTATTTGTGCATATGGTGGACACTAATCCTTCTATACCTCTCAACTTCCACTGATGATACAAACGTTGTGTTTTTCCCCTTGTTAATCTTGGAATCAATGTATCTTGCACTCCTTTGGGGTACAAAATTCCTCCTCAACCTGAACCCACATCTCAAACCTATGCCACTATGACTAATTTTCCTCCCCCACCATATAATCCTATTTTAAATGCCCTACTATAAAATATGGGTCAGATACAATCATAATTAGCCAACTTAGCCATGCCACTGCTCATTCTACTTTGTAACCTTACTAATGTCGTAATCCTTTTTCCCCGAACATTTTGTATGTCCCTATCCCCCAAGGGTTGGAGGTTCCAAAATTTGATAAGTACAATGGAAGAGGCGATCTATAGACTCGTGTCTCATCATCCATTGTCATGTGTAGTGATTTCCTCTATCAAGATGAGTTGATAGATGAACTATTTATGCAGTCCCTTAAGGACACTGCATTGGAATGGGTTTTCTCCCTTCCTGAAAACTCTATTTTTACCTTTGAGTAATTAATCAACCAATTCTTGTAGCAATTATAGGCTAATATTGGGTCGAAGGTCACATTCACTGATCTCATCCACTATAAGTAGGGAGCTCATGAGAAAGTGGTTGATTTTGTTCCTCGTTATCAATATTTATTTTCTCAAATCCCCTATGCCCTGCTCAATTCTAATTTTCAAAGTGCATTCATGGAGAATTTGCAGTTGATATTAAAGGAAAAATTCCTTCTAATGAAATATCCATCCTTCACTCATCTATGCATTGCACTTAGATATCATCAACAGACAGTGACACAATATGGGGGTTCATTCTTCTTTTCCTATCTTGATAATCAAACAATTATGTTTATTTCGAGAAAGTCCAAAAAGAATAAAGCAGTAGTGAATGTTATTTATATTCCTACTATAAAGAATACTGCAGGATGTAATAAGACTTTCGAAAAATTATCTGAATCTTATGCTAGTGTTCTTTAAAAATTATTAAAAGATAGTTTAATTACCCTTTTATAAATAAAACCACTTCCTAATGATAAGCCATACCCTAGTTGGTATGATGCATAAAAGTTTTATCAATATCATTGGGTCGCGGTCATAACACTGAACACTATGTGCATCTCTGACATATAATCCATGACCATATAGATAGTGGTGTCATCCAACTCAGTGATAAAAAAAACCTCAAAATAATCCATGGCTAAGTCTAATAGCCAACTATAGATTTACACAAATCCATTTCCATCCCATTCTTCTAACTTAATTACAGTTGCTTCTATATCTTTTGAATGTAGTCATTGTGAGTATGTGAACATGGTCACATTTACTCCTATTCCTCCTATGATTCATATGGATAAGGGTCTTGACATAACTTTCACACCACATGACTTCCCCCTTAATAATGAGCCTTCTCCTATTTACATCCCTGCTCAAGTCAATGGTAACATCATAACCGGTGTTATGGTTGACCATGTCACTAGGGTTACTATTATCATAGAGGAGACACTCTTTATTAATGGTTTTCATAAGGAGAAATATAAGGAGTCAAAGGCTATGATCCGTACACATGATGACCTTTATGTACCACCTATTGGTTCTATTTCTTTAACAGTCCTAGTTGGACCTAAGTTTCTTGATGTTTCATTTGTCGTGATTCTTAAATTTGGCCTACTCATAGTGAGACTAATAATTTCATGGCTAGTTTTTGTGAATTCAGTCACATTAGTAGTCCACAAGTGTTTGAAGCTCCCCCACACTGGCACAATGTACACTATTCATGACACTGGGTACAAACCACTAGTGTCACATGTAGCTTTTTGTGAGATCATTTTTGTCCTACTCTTAATGGAGCTTTACAACCCTATGGATACTTTTTCTACAAATATTATTTTAGGTACAATACTAGAGCTTCGCCCCCTAATGTTGTCTATCCTCCATCGCATGTTATTTCTATGAAGGACTCTATGCATGCACAATAACATGATTTGTCTTCTATTCCTTCCTTCTTGAAGGCTATAGACAAGCACACTCCCATAGATAGACCTTCTTCTGCTATGGTTTCACATCTTCCAATGGTGTCCTTTATTCCTCCTATTGTTCTTAGCACATAAAAATGAAAGGCGTCTGTGTTGGTGAAATCTAAACCTTGGGTTTTCCAACTCTTGGTTTTTCCTATGCTCCCTTAACCGACCCTATATGGTAAGGGGAAGTATGCAACCAGAGTTATATCTTCTTGTGTTTCTCATGTGTATTGATTCCTAAGGCCTCCTCTCATTTCTCCACCTGCTTCCAAAGTAGATAAAGGAAAAGATCCCAAGATTGAGACTTGGGTCTCTATTTTTGTGGTACCTCTTATTCCTCCTAAGAATCATATTCTTTCATCGGTAATGGTCATAAATATTACTCCTTCGATGGAATAGGATCCCTTAGAGTTTTCTCAAGCTTCTTTTCATAGTATTCATAACCATCAAAACTGACATGTGTGATTGTAAGCATCACTGACGAGCATTATCCCAAGAGCGTGATACCTTGAAGAAGATCGAGGGTGAGCCTTTTGTATTTGTTTTTTCTTTTGTCCCTAATTCTATTAGTTCTATCTCCATTCTTGTTTGTGTTTCTATTTTTTTTTTTCTTATGGCTTCCTTTATAGATTCTAATGAACCTTACCCTAAGCAGGTACAAGTGTTCATTGCTCCCTCTTCATATCCTCTTTAGATAACTTCTTTACCTAGTCTTCCTCCTTTTTTTGATCTTTTGGATATTCCTCACATGAAGGTCATATCTATTGTGGATCCTTTTGTTTCTTCCCTTTCTTCTGCTTCTGACATAAGGATTTTGCATCCTCCTCACAAGCATAGATTAGAGCATGTCCTCATTCCAAAGGATGGTTGTAAAAATTATTATTTGTCTTCTTCACCTAGTTCTAGTGTGGTTTGTTCCATTCTTGTGATGAAAAATCTCCTTCCTCGAAGTCTTTTAAGTGTCCCTCTTCTAAAGGTCGATAATGACTCCCTAGTTTCTTAGCCTCCTTCTATTCAGTCATTGCACTCCACTTCAAAGAACTGCATGTTCGACTCATTGGAGGGTATTTTGACTCTGTCATCTATCTTTTCTAGGTCAATGATGTTAGCCTTATAGGATACTTTGGATGAGGACATTCAGGTAGCCTCCTCCTTGGCTCTTGTTGCAAGTGAGTTTATTGGCACTACTCTCAATGTCCTCCCTCTGTGAGATCATTCTCTCTCTCGTTACAAAGATCTAGATTGAAAGGAGGATGAATTGTTAGAGGTGCTCGACTAGAGTAGGCTCTCTTCTTATATTTAAAATATATTTATGTGTTTGTTTGTGTTCCCCTGTACTTATTTATTTATGTTTATACTCTCCCCTAGAGGACCCTCAATACCCTTGTAGGTACTTGGATATAGGAGAGAATTTTTTTTGTAACTTCTATATGTTTCATCATTCTTCTATTTGTTGTAGATTGATTTTCTTTCACATTGGGAATGATTCATAGCATTAGGGAATTTAGGCCTCTTCCAATCTATTTTTGGGGTGATGATAGTTCATATATTTTACATTGTATATACATTTATGATCGGTTTTTATGTTGAATACTTGGATCCCCTTGTGTTTTCAATCTTTTTATCTATGATTTTTCTTGATGTTATCTATTCTATGTGTTATACCTCATGCTATAATATTTAATGGATACATCTCAATATGTATGTCATGACACAACATCTCTCTTTTTGTCTTTCTTCTCTTTAGAATGGTGTGTGCTTCTTTGTATGACACATATCATTCTAAGGGGGGGCTATCATATTTGGTTATCCTTAATTTTCAGAAATATGTCTTAATATTCCTTAAAAATATTGATGTCTTATGATCTCATCGTCTAGCTTGGGGGAAACCTAACTAGACTTATCTTTTATCTTGATCTTGTCATCTAGCTTGGGGGCAACCTGACCAAACTTGTCTTTTCCATGAATTTCTTGCAACATGGTTTATGCTAGCCACAAGTCTATCATATTTTCATATGGTCTCTAGAATAACACAACTTGGTAGCCATACTTATCAATGTTATCTTTATATTTGATCAGATTCATCACATATATTTTTAATTTATTTTCCTAATGTGTTTGTCTGCAACTAACATGCTTGTGGTGAACTAGTAGTCAACTTTTCAAGATATAAGACCTATTTCCTCTTCATTTCTTGTCTCAGGTTTATAATTGCATATATAGGATACAAGACGTACATCCTCTTCATCTTGGGTATATTCTCTTCAACCTCTTTCTCTCTCTACTTTAGCTCACATCTGCTAGAATGTATATGCTCACTAAAGTGGGGGAAAATGTAATGTAATAAATTGCATTCTATGAAATTTCACATTCCATGAGCCTCCCCTTTAGATAAATTAAATATAATAATGCAATTTCCTTTTGATCCAACTTTAATTTAATTCTTAACCCATTTGTTTCATGTCATTAAAGCGGATTTATGTCAAAGATGAACTTGTGTTGTGCATATTTTTGTGGGATGCATGTTCCTAAATATATTCTCAAGAGTAGTAACCATTGAGACATTATGTTTCCCACCTGCTAGTGAATTTAACTCCTTTGCAAGCTCATAGATGCATTGGAATGACTCTTGCATGCATAAAATCCTAGAACACTTCATTTTTTATCTCCTTGAATCTCTATCAATCTTCTCTATACTCTATAATTTATATTCTCTTGCTCTCTCACTCTCACTAAAAATATTTGTAGAAGTTATCTCTCAGAGTTTTATCACATCCATTAACTCAAGAGGAGAATCATAGGCTATTGGTAATGCTTTCTTGTTGTTTGGTTTTAGATAATCTTGTTTATGCATTCTAGTATTTATTCATTTGATTACATCTGTGATAGGGGTTCTCCTCCTTTGCGGGGTTTATTTTTTTTACATTTCTTTGTGTTATGTGTTTTATCTACTTTGATCCTACCTGGTTTTTCATAGAGGTGGAAACATCAAAATGAGGTTTGATTGAGGCAAGCCCCTAAATAACCCCAACATTTTTCCTTGGTATTGTGTGTGTAGGTATTGAGGATATTTCATTGCTAGAGACTTCATCTCTCAGATCCTTGTGAGTGTTCTCTTCCCCTTCTCTCATTTCATCATTCATATTTTATTTAATTTTCATCTCTTTAGTTTTTTTTATTCTTTATTATTTTCTCGCACTTTAAGAGTTCCTAGAAAACTAAATCAATAAGTAGTCACTTAGTTGTTTTTTGGGAAATTCTTGGTTTTGAGTTTGAATGAGACTTCAACGTGCTGCGGGGAAATCTACACACTGCACTATCATCCTAGGTCGAGAGCTCATCAATTTATCTAGAAGACCTATGTGACTTGCTCTTTTAGTTTTCAAAACTCCCACCTTTTAATTCTACATAAAACATAAATAAATACCCTTCATCATCTTATCCTATCACCTGAGTTGTTTCCTTTGAGGTAATTAAGGGATATTTTCTCCTTGGGACCTCATCGTCTTGGGAGTAGAAAATCCCCTCCTCTACATTTTGGTGAACCTAACATGAATTCACCTTCCTCCAAAACCGTGATCATTTTCTTGTTAATTTTTTTAAAATCTTTAGTTCCTCTTAAGTCCTCTTATTTCTTAGAGTTGGCTTGTGTGTTGCAAGTGATCTTCTATGAGATTTACAACCCAATCTACCACCTTCAAAAACATATTAAGAAGAATCTTGGAGCCCACCATCCCTCCTAACAGGTATAGGCCTACTAGACCTAGTCCAATATTTTTTAGAAACCCTGATCATTCTAGCTCTTAGCCAGCATGTGGTGGTCTTTCTCCTTCAAATTCTCCTCTAGGGTCTCCCTCCTTTGAATTTTACAAAGCTACTCTTGGGGTCCCCTTTGAGTAGGTTTAGTATTTAGAGGAGAGGCTTACAAAATTTGAAGATTTTCTAATTCGTGGTAACACATACACTCAAGTTGCTCATGTTGTTAGTAGTCTGAGTAACTTACTTATCTCAGACTGCAAGAGCTTTGAGTTTCTCTATGCGCTATATAACATAGTCGAAACCCATGTACCTTCATATAGTCGGTCTTGAGTCAATCCCAAGATACCAGTTGGATATCACTGGTAATCAATTGAGAATTTTGATGCATGTGGTATCTATGCATATGGTAGATATTAATCCTTCTATACCTCCCATGAATTTCATTGATGATATAAACATTGTGTTTTTCCCCCCCATTAATTCTAGAATCAATATATCTCACACTCCTTTTGGGTACAACATTCCTCCTCTGCCTGAATCTGCACCTTGAACCTCTATCGCCATGATAATATTCCTCCCCACCATCTAAACCTATTTTAAATACCCTATTATAAAATATGGGGTAGATGCGATTGAAGTTAGCTATCTTAGCCAAAACTAACTCTCATTCTATTGTGCAACCTTACTACCATTGTAGTCCTTTGGCCTTGAAAATTCTAAATGTCCCTATCCCTCAAGGGTTGGATGTTCTAAAATTTGATAAGTACAATGGTAGAAGTGATCCCTAGAATCATGTCTTGTCATTCACTGGAATGTGTAGGAATTTCCTCTATCAAAATGAGTTGCTAGCTAAACTATTTCTATGGTCCCTTAGAGACACTATGTTTGAATGGTTTTTCTCCCTTCTTGACAACTCTATTTTCATCTTCAATAAATTAACCAACCAATTCTTGTAGTAATTCCAGGCTAATATTGGGCCAAAGGTCATGTTCACTGATCTTGTCTAATGTAACCAGGGAGCTCACAAGAAAGTGACTAATTTTATTGCTTGTTATCAATCTTTATTTTCCCAGATCCCCTATACCCTACCCAATTATTTTGTTCAATGTGTATTTATGGGGAATTTACAGCTGGAATTAAGGGAAAAGACCATCTAATGAAATATCCATCCTTCGCTCATCTGTGCACTATGCTTAGAGATTATCAATAGATGGTGATGTAGTACGAGGGTTCCTCCTCATCTTCCCTTCTTGATAATCAGACAGTTGTGTCTATTCTGAGAGAGTATAAAAAGAATAAAGTAGTAGTGAATGTTGTTTCTATTCCTATTGAAAGTAACACTGCGAGACATAATAGGATTTTTACAAGATATTTAAATCTTATCCTAGGGTGTACTTCAAAAATTATTAAAATATATTTTGATTACCCTTTTGAAAATCAGGCTACTTCCCAATGATAAGTCATACCCTATTTGGTTTGATTCACAAATGCTTTGTTAGTATCACTAGGTCCTAGGTCATGACACTAGATATTGTGTCATTTTTGACATATAATCTAGGACCATGTAGATAGCAGTGCCATACAACTTGATGATAGAAAAAAAAAACTCAAAAAAATCTATGGCTAAGGCTAATAGTCAACTATGAATTTATACATATCCATTTCCATCCCATTTTGCTAACTTATTTACAACTTCTACATCTTTTGAATCTAGTCATTTCAAGTATATGAGCATGGTCTCATTTACTCCTATTCCTCATATGATTCATATGGATAATTTTCTTGACATAAATTTCACACCACATGACTTTCCCCTTAATAGGGAGCCTTCTCTTTACATCCCCGCTCAAGTCAGTAGTAACATCGTAATTGGTGTTATGGTTTACCTTGCCAATAGGTTTAATATTATCATGAAGGAGACAATTTTTATTAATAGTTTGTATAATGATAAATAGGAGGAGTCAAAGGCTACGATCTGTACTCACGATGGAATTTGCGTACCACCTATTGGCTCTATTTCTTTAATGGTCCTAGTTGGACCTAATTCTATTGATGTTTCATTTCTCATGATTCCCAAATATGACCTATTCAAAGTGAGACTAGGAATTACATGGCTATTTTTTGTGAATGTGATCATGTTGGTAGTCCATAAGTGTTTGATGCTCCCCCACAATAGCATAGTGTACACTATTCATGACACTGGATACAAACCACTAGTGTCATGTGGGGGATTTTTTTTAGATCATTTTTGGCTTTGCTCCTATTGAACCTTTACCACCCCATGGATATTTATTCTATAGGGATTATTTTAGGTACAAGGCTATAGATTCAACCCCTAATGTTGTCTATCCTCCTTCATCTCATGTTATTTCTATGAAGGCATCTATGCTTGCATAGTAGCATGCTTTATCTTTTGTGCCTTCTTTCTTGAAGGCTATAGCCAAGCACACTCTCATGGATAGAATTTCCTCTATTGTGGTTTCAAAAATTCCAGTGGTTTCCTCTATTCTTGCTACTATTCTTAGCATAGGAAAAGGAAATATGGTTGTGTTGGTTAAATCTAAGCCTTGGGTTTTCTAACTATAACATCATAAATTGTCACCCTTGACAATTTTACACTAGATTTTTCTCCCTCCTATGTGTATGGACCTAATTGTGTTCCTAATTTCCTAAATTATGCATTTCATGGCCCATTTAATAATTTATCAAGGGATCAAATATATAAAATCAAAGTAGTAATTTAATATTTTACCCCTGATGCTTCACATCCCAAAAAATAGGGTCTAGAGAAGGGTACCCTAGGCGACCTTTTCCTCCTAATTTGGCCCCAAATTTTAATATGTCGGGGTTGGAAATTTATTATTTAAATTTAAAATGCTAAATTTTGGCTACCAGGATTTAATTTATGAGAAATTAGATTTATTGCATATAAATACCTAGTCATTTAATCATTTTAAAACTAATAGAAAACATTTTGGTGATCAAGCACTTTTGGAAGCAATTACTATCAAGTCAAGAGCATTCAAGAGAATATTTGTTTCAAAATTTCATTGTGAAAGCATCATGTCAAGTTTTATGTGAGTTTGTTCATGTTTATGCTTACATTTTGTTGTGAGGACTGGCACTTGTAGGTATTCAAAGCAAGCCAATCCAAATTACAATCAAGCCTTGATGAGATGTACATGACTTCAGTCCTTCAAGGAAATTAAGTTTGAGTGGTGAGTTGCATCCAATTATTAATTAATCATTCATTTATCATGTATCCTTTATCAAGTTCAGATGGATAAGCTCTCTTTCATCAATTTTTCCATTGTGGAGGTAGAAACACCAACACGGGGTTTGACCAAGGCAAACCCCTATATGGCACAAACTTCCCCTCTCTTTGAATATGCAAGTTACAGGTCTAGAGAATATTGGAGGAAGATTGAAGACCATTTGATTATTGATGCATTGTGTTAGATGCATAGGACAACTAAGAGGGGGGTGAATTAGTTCTATACTTTTGAAACATCAAAAACCCTCATTAACATTTAGATTTGCATTAGCCCTTAAATGCTCAACAACCATTAAACTCATAACATGCATTAACATAAAGTAAACATGTAAAGAAGTAAATAAAACACATCAAACACATAATAACACTATATTTACGTGGAAAAACTAAGAAGGAAAAAATCATGGTAAGTATTAGCTCACTAATATATGAATTGTAACACCAAATACAATAAGGCTCACTACCCAGAAAGATAAAGAAAGGCTCACTGTCGGTGGCTCACTACCAATGGACTCACTGTCAAGAAGAAATAATAATAGAAGAAGAGGTGGCTCACTACTAAAGTGAATAACTAACAATGCATCTCTCATATTTCAAAGGTATTGTTCCACTGAAGCACAAACAACTCATCAAATAGACTAAAATGTAGACACCATCTACTCACTACATTAGGAAGCCATAGGCATTAAGGATCACACTCAATTCATTACACTTGATCACTTTCACATCTTTCACATCACACACTCTTCTCTTAATCTACACAACAATTCTCCTTTCATTTATAAACTTTGTGACCTAAATCAATCTCAATTAGGTCAACCTTAAGGAAACGTATACACCTCAACCATGTAACACCAAATAGGTCTGCACCAAACACTTCCATAATATAAAGAAATGAAGCCAAAACATACCACTACTTAATTGGGACCCAAATCTACACCAACATGCTTCTCAAAACTTCCTCAAACAACAATTATCCTTCACAATTAGTGTTAGCATGCCATGTTAGTCAAACCTACACTAACACTAACAAGCGACTCCAAACACACCTCTCAAGGTTTGAAAAAATCTCACGGACCACACAACACTCCACAATATCCATACATCTTAGATTATTCCATAATTATTAGAATATTCTACATAGCTACTGCAACCACCTAAAACTCAAGAACACCTTCATTCTATGCAACTAAACATACTAGCACAAACATCCAACACACTAGACAACTTTACGGAACAAATTAGCACCTGAAACTTCAAGGAAAGATAGATATAGTCAATATAAGAATTTTCTCAAATTTGCAACACTAGAACCTTCATTGCGGAGCAATCTCATTTCTCCCAAACACCATGTTTTATCAGACGGGTATACTATCAAACATATATTCCACTATTGTACAATCTATAATCTAAAACTCTGGATATGACACCTTTGAACGCCTATGATCATCACACCCAAACCGCATAGGAATATCTTTAACCATGAAGAAATGTGGAGCAAAACACTAAACATAATTTTGTCACACTAAACTCTTTTATTCAAATTTTCTCAAAAGCACTTGGAAACCAAGTGAACCAACTTCATCAACAACATTACTAACATCTCTGCAACACATCTACAACATTTTCAACATGCAACAATTTCCAACTACAACAATCTCCCCAAGCACAATTAATACCAACAACCTTTGCAACTATATTGAAGTAAGACATCAATGACAACACTAGCAACATTGTGTTGCCATTAATATCAACAACTCTAGATTTCCAATAACTCCAATGCTAGGGTTTGACATCATCAACATCACTAGCATTCCAACACTGTTTTCATACAAGGGTTCGACATTTGTGACAACACCCAAACACCTCACAAACAACTCAAGCTTCCAGCATCTCCAAATTTCCAATACATTGAAACCCTAAAACTTGACAAGATATAGAAACTCGATTATCTTAGCAACATACGAAGATCCAACAATGAGATTTAGAAGGAAGAAGCCTTTGATCAAGTTCTTGAGGACTGTGAAAGAATAATTCAGTTTCAATCATCTATAAAAGGGTGTCATAGGCGGTCTTGTCTAGTCAAATCAAGTCAAAATTCAAATCATAGGTGTTGCACAAGTCTTCTTTGTTTATTTTTGGTCATTAAATCTTTATGTCAATTTTTATATTTTTTTTCATATCATAATAGTGCATCTTCATTATTGGTTAGTCACTTCATTGCATTCCATTAAAGATTCCTTTCAAATTCATTTCAATCCCCCACAAAATTCAGATCCCAAGGGTTGATTGACTCACCTTCTAGGTTATAAGTTAATCGTATGCCCTTTGCTAATCTAAACCCCAATGATTGTTAGGAATAAGGTGTCTCAACCTTGGATAATTCCTATTCTTATTATTTGTTTTGTAAAATGTATTTCTTGCAAATAATGTAATTAAGTGTGAGTGTACATGTCTAGTTTGCATGTTGATGTGTCACTCCACTTAATGTGTCGGCATCTTGAATTGTGTGTAAGGAGATCATGGCTGAAACGGTTATGACGGATTCCTATGACACGTAAGAGCTATGTCTGGAAGATTCAATGACAGGTGAAGACATGTGGCAACTGATAAAGTTGAGTACTGTACACTCTTCCACGATAGTGGGGTTCGGGGCATCGCCCCAAAAAAATTTTTCGAGTTCCTATTTTCTCGGAGAATGGTAAAACCCTAATACAGTTATCTTCGGAAGTTGCCCTAAAAGGGAAGCGCATGATATAAGCGTTTTTTAGGGTTGCGAAGATTTGTGATGTGAGTGTATTGTTGGAACGTTTTTTCATGCTGCCGCATTTTGTCTTCAAGAGTTGGAAATCTCCTGAAAGAACTTGCATTGCAAGTGTGTTGTAACCGTTGTGTTGAAGATAATACATTGTGCAGGTTTTGGAGTGCTGGGGTTTTTTACCGAAAGGTTTTCCCCAGGGTAAATCATTGTGTCATTCTTCATTTTCTGTATGTATGGTATATTGCTGCAATATCTTTGTTAAGTAGATTAACGAATCTGAAATTGTAAGGGTTTAAAACGAATTTGCACCATACTTTCCTTAAGAGATTAGTGTAGGAAGCTGTTTCCGCACCTGAGTTTCCTTACAAGTGGTATCAGAGCCTGATCAACTTTTGATCCTAGTTGTTGGGTAGGGTTTTTTGAGCTAATCTCAAGTTGAGTGGGAGTTTTTTTGTGCAGAGCATTCTGAATCTTATTTGCAGATTGAGATGGCAAGTTCCTCATACAGTAGAATGGAGGTGGAGAAATTTAATGGCACTAATTTCGAGTTGTGGAAACTCAAGATGGAAGACATGCTTGAAGATAGTGATCTATGGGAGGCTACTTCACTTGATGTGAAACCTGTAGCGATACCTCAAGCGGATTGGGATATCAAGGATCGGAAGGCTAAGGGTCTCATCAGACTCTGTCTAGCAGATGCCGTTCTTCTGAATGTTCTTGATGAGACTACTGCAAATTCTTTGTGGAAACGGCTTGGGTCTGTGTATCAGGCCAAATCTCTGGTGAATAAGTTGTTCCTGAGAAAGAAGTTGTATTCTTTAAGAATGGAGGAAGGTGGATCCGTAACTGATCATCTCAATGCATTCAATTTATTGATTGCACAGTTGGCATCATCTGGTGCCAAGATTGAGGAGGAGGATCGATGTATGACCCTGCTTTGTTCCTTGTCGGATTCGTGGGACCATCTTGTGATGGCTCTCGGAAGTACTATAGTCACATTCCATATGGATGATGTGGTGTCTTCGCTGCTGTCTGAGGAGATGCGAAGAAAGACTTCGGATTCGTCTAAGGAAGCCCTTGCTGTTCGCGGGAGATCCAACGACAAAGGAAAGCAGAATGACAATAAGTGAAAGAAGGGCAGATCCAAATCCCGTGGGAGTTCTAAGACTCCTGGAAAGTCCAAGGCGAAATGTTGGAACTGTGATAAATCTGGGCACTTCCGGAGGGACTGCAAAGAACCGAAGAAGAAGAAGAAAGGCTCAGATTCAGCTTCTGAAAAATCTCAAGAAGATGGAGATGCTTTTATTGCAGCTTTGGCAGCCCATGCATCTGATGATGTGTGGTTAGTAGACTCGGGTGCTTCTTTTCACATGACCTCTCATCGAAACTGGTTCTCAAAATATGAAGAGTTTGATGGTGGAAAGGTGTACTTGGGTGATGATTCTCACCTAAAGATAGTTGGACGCGGAAGGGTCACTATCAGATTTCCTGATGGACGAGTAAAGGGAATCAATGGAGTTATGCACATTCTGGGTTTGGCACGAAACCTATTATCTGTAAGTATGTTGAATGATGTAGGTGTGCAAGTTGTTTTTTCGGAAGATGGATGCAAGATGATAAGAGGATCTATGGTGCTCGCTAAAGGTACTAGGAGAGGTACTTTGTTTCAGCTTGATGCATGCATTGCTCAATGCAATAGTTCTTCTGTTTCAAAGAAGAGAGCGGCTATCACTTCATCCCCACCATCCGAACGAGCAGTAAAGAAGATTGTGGCAATGGGTTCCGATGGCAGTGCAGTAAGTGTGCCTAAGGGTGTAAACACTTTGGAAGGCAAGCTTCCTGCAGAAAAGACAATGTTGTGGCATATGAGATTTGGCCACATTGGTGAGAAGGGTCTTAGGACCTTGAAAACTAAAAATCTCGCTGAGGGGCTAAATGATTGTAATCTCGAATTCGATTTCTGTGAACACTGTGTTTATGGTAAGCAAAATCGTGTTCAGTTCTACTCTAGTTCTCACAAGTCTTCTGGACTTTTGGATCTTATTCATTCTGATGTTTTTGGTCCTGTAAAAGTTCCTTCTATCTCCAGTTCTGTATATTTTGTATCTTTTATAGATGATTACAGTAGAAGGACTTGGATATATTTCCTAAAAAGTAAGACACAGGTTTTCAGTCGGTTCAAGGAATTTAAGGCTCTCGTGGAGAATCAGACTGGTAAAAGAATCAAGTGTGTGAGAACTGATAATGGTGGTGAGTTTTGTTCCACAGAGTTTGAACAGTTCTGTAAAGAACGAGGAATCGAGAGACATAAGACAACTCCTTACACCCCGCAGCAAAATGGAGTTGCAGAGAGAATGAACAGGACACCGATGGAGAAGGCTAGGAGTATGCTTAGTGGAGCTGGCCTAGAACAAAAATTTTGGGCCGAAGCTGTTGCCACTGCTTGCTATCTGGTTAACAGATCTCCTACATCAGCTCTTGTTGGTAAGACACCCATGGAGGTGTGGTCTGGTAAGAAGCCTTCAGTTAGACATCTTCGTGTTTTTGGTTGTGAAGCTTATGCACATGTTCCAAAGGAGAAAAGATCTAAGTTGGAAAACAAAGCCGTCAAATGTATTTTCATCGGATACAGTGTTGGTGTGAAAGGATACAAGCTTTGGAATCCTATGACTAGTAAGGTGCTGTATAGTAGAAATGTTATTTTCAGAGAGCTAACATCTTCTCCTATTGTGCTACAAACAGATGAAAAAGAAAAGGAAAAAGATGTTGTTCAGTTTCCTCCTACCCCTGAGAAGACTGAACAGAGAGACCATGTTGGGTCTAATGATGAGGAGAGCTCTAGCAGCTCTGATAGTTCGGAAGAAGAGGAAGAACAACCTCAACCTCAGCCCTTGAGGAGATCCATGGGAGAAAGAAAGCAACCAGAAAGGTTTGGTTATTCTATGTTAGATTCCAGTTGTGCTTTTGCTTTGATTACTAACACTGATGAGCCTAGATCTATGAAAGAGGCTTTGGGCATGGAAGATGCAGGTTCTTGGATTGAGGCTATGGATGATGAGATGGCTTCATTGGAGAAAAACAAAACTTGGGACCTTGTACCTTTGCCTAAAGGGAGAAAATCTGTTGGCTGTAAATGGGTGTTCAAGAAGAAATTCTGTGCAGATGGCAGTGTTGAAAGGTACAAAGCTAGATTGGTTGCAAAGGGGTATTCACAAGTAGAGGGAATAGATTATGGTGAAATATTCTCTCCTGTTGCAAAGTTGACATCCATTAGATTTCTGTTATCTCTTGCTGCATCATATGATTTAGTGATAGAACAGATGGATGTGAAGACAGCTTTCCTTCATGGTGATTTGGAGGAAGAGATTTATATGTCACAGCCTGTGCACTACATTGTTAAAGGTAATGAATCCTTAGTTTGCAGATTAAAGAAATCTCTATATGGTTTGAAGCAATCTCCTAGGATGTGGTACCTTAAGTTTGATGCCTTTGTGTTGTCAATTGGATTTGTAAGATCGAAATCAGATCATTGTGTTTATTTCAAAGTTGAAAATGATCGCCTTCTTATTGTTGCATTATATGTTGATGATATGTTGCTGTTTGGGAAGGGTAAGGGTATGATTTCTGATTTTAAATCTCAGTTGTCAGCACAGTTTGAGATGAAAGATCTTGGGGCAGCAAGGTACATCTTGGGTATGGAAATCAGTAGAGACAGGTCTAACAGAAAACTCTGGTTGAGTCAGAGTAAGTATGTGAAGTCTGTGTTGGACAGGTTCAGCATGGCAGATTGTAGACCACTATGTGTTCCTGTTTCAATGGGAACAAAGTTATCTGTAGATGATTGTCCAAAATCTCCTAGTGAGGTGGAGGACATGAGTAGAGCACCTTATGCTAGTGCAGTTGGCAGTCTTATGTATGCTATGGTCTGTACTAGACCAGACATTGCCCAAGCAGTGGGAGTCCTAAGCCGGTTTATGGCTAACCCTGGACGGGTACATTGGGATGCAGTTAAGCGAGTATTCAGATATTTGAGGGGTACATCAGATTACTCCATATGTTACCATGGTAACTCTTCTGGATCTCCACATTCAGTTTGTATTCGTGGATTTGTGGATTCAGATTGGGCAGGTGATATTAACAGCAGGAGATCCACCAGTGCTTATGTTTTCACTATGTTTGGTGGTGCCATCAGTTGGATGAGTAAGCGACAACCTGTGGTTGCTTTGTCCACTACAGAAGCTGAGTACATGGCTGCTACTCATGCTTGTAAGGAAGCCATTTGGCTTAGGAGATTGTGTTCTGATGTTGGTGTTGATGCAGAACAGATTACTATTTGGTGTGACAGTCAGAGTGCTATTTGCCTTGCGAAGAATCCAACTTTCCATGCCAGAACGAAGCACATTGATGTGCAGTTTCACTTTGTGAGAGATATGGTGGAAGATGGAAAGATAAATTTGGAGAAGGTAGATACTGTGAAGAATGTTGCAGATGCATTAACGAAACCAGTGGGCACTGTGAAGTTCAGATGGTGTTTGGAGTCTATGGGCCTTTTGGCCTATAGCGGTTAATTCCTGTTATGTTCCTATTGCTCTTACAAGGTGTTCGACAAGTGGGAGAATGTTAGGAATAAGGTGTCTCAACCTTGGATAATTCCTATTCTTATTATTTGTTTTGTAAAATGTATTTCCTGCAAATAATGTAATTAAGTGTGAGTGTACATGTCTAGTTTGTATGTTGATGTGTCACTCCACTTAATGTGTCGGCATCTTGAATTGTGTGTAAGGAGATCATGGCTGAAACGGTTATGACGGATTCCTATGACACGTAAGAGCTATGTCTGGAAGATTCAATGACAGGTGAAGACATGTGGCAACTGATAAAGTTGAGTACTGTACACTCTTCCACGATAGTGGGGTTCGATGCCCCGAAAAAAATTTTCGGGTTCCTATTTTCTCGGAGAATGGTAAAACCCTAATACAGTTATCTTCGGAAGTTGCCCTAAAAGGGAAGCGCATGATATAAGCGTTTTTTAGGGTTGCGAAGATTTGTGATGTGAGTGTATTGTTGGAACGTTTTTATGCTGCCGCATTTTGTCTTCAAGAGTTGGAAATCTCCTGAAAGAACTTGCATTGCAAGTGTGTTGTAACCGTTGTGTTGAAGATAATACATTGTGCAGGTTTTGGAGTGCTGGGGTTTTTTACCGAAAGGTTTTCCCCAGGGTAAATCATTGTGTCATTCTTCATTTTCTGTATGTATGGTATATTGCTGCAATATCTTTGTTAAGTAGATTAACGAATCTGAAATTGTAAGGGTTTAAAACGAATTTGCACCATACTTTCCTTAAGAGATTAGTGTAGGAAGCTGTTTCCGCACCTGAGTTTCCTTACAATGATCATATTGGGAAAGTCATGAAATCCTAATTAAACCCTAGGGTTTCACATTTTCCCAATATATCATTTTGGTGAACCTAACACATTGACATTATAAACCTTCTGAAATATTAAGCATATCATCTTAGATCTAAGGTTAGTATTGCATTGTTTTGCATTCATCATTTAGGCATCCATTATTGCATCAAAAAAGCATAAAATTCAAAAACTTGCATATCATACTGCATCATAAGTTGCAATAGGGTTAATTTCAACCATCATAGGTTGGATCTACATCTTAATTGCATTTTTAAAAAAATCATTAGGTCATTTTAAATTTGAAATCAAATTTGAAAGTGTTCATTGCATTCATGTAGGGATTTTGCATATAGTAAAAAAAGGTAAAAAAATTGCATTGTCTCGTTGCAAAAAGATATCAAGATCATCATTTTTCAGATTTTGCATGTTAGGATCAATCAATTGTTGCATTATAGATCTGAAAAATTTATTTAAAATTGTATTTTATTGCTTGAACATTTTGAAAATTGTTTGCACACTTGTATTTTGCATTGCATAATCATAAATTAGACAAATTCTGAAAAATTATTTACTTTCAAACCTACATAGTCCTAGACTAAAACCATTAAACAGTATTATAGACACTCAAAATTTGAATTTAGAAAAAAAATGCTAGACAAGGGTACCCTGGACGACCTTGTCCAACTAGTTTTGTCTCACAATTTTTTATTTTATTGTATTTTTTAGATTATAAGAATCGAATCAGGTAGTTGCCTCCTATAAATTGCATTGTTCTTGGTAAAAAAAATTCAGGTGATCGGTGACACTGGTATGACATGCCCTTCAATACCACGGGGATAGTGGAGAGACTAGACCTCATGACCTCTTTCCTACAATAGGATGCTTTAGCCAATTGAGCTAGTCCCATTGCCCCAATTTTGGCTTAAAATTTTACCAGAGATATGTCTCTATGTTTTTTGTGTGTGTCTTCTCTCTGCTTTTAGATCTTATGTGTTTTATTGTGATTGTTTTGCACCTTAGTGTTCATAGTGGGCACACCTAAGTGTCTTGAAACTCATATGATTTTTATGACCAAGTGTCCTATTACAAATACCCTTATGAAACGTAGTTGCAAAGTTATGGCATCTTGTATTGTTGTTACAAACCTTGTGGATATCGAGGCCTCCAACTCTTTCATGCAAGGTATTTTCAATACCTAGTCCATTTTGGACTCTATTCCTAATCCCACAATACCCATGAGAACTTCAAAATCAAAAATATTTTTTGCCCATGTTCTAAATGAGAAATTAAAACAATTGGACAAATATTTAGAGGGACTTCAAGATTACTTAAGAATTGAATATTTGGTGGGATAAACGGTTCCCATTACCTTAGAAAATTGATCAATGATACTTAGGGAATAGAGGTTTTCTGTATTTCAGCTCATATAGTAGATGCTAACATCCTTAGAATGGCTAGTTACACCCAAGCCTTAGCAAATGCTCAAAACCAAGGAGGAATTTTTTTTTCCATCCCCACAATATACTTTTTATTCTTACATTTACACTACCAATTGTAGCTTCAACAATACAACACACCAATGGCCTAAATCCAATTTTAGGGATTCCTAGTGGGAATCCTTATAGTTTTGTGGCATCACACATAACACCTCAATATTTTTTACCTCTCATAAACGTGCAACATATTAGTCCACCAAAAATTTACACAATCCCACCATATTCACCAAACTCTCCAAACATGTCAAGCAATGATTCAATCATAAACCAAATTTTACAAAACATGACATCATTTCAACAATAAATATCCACATTGAATCAAACTGAATAGAAAACCACCACATTATCTTAAAAGGAGCTCATTATCAATTGAAATTTTGAAAACACCCATGCTTCAAAACATAGAAATACCCCTATTTGAGAATTATAATGGTAAAGGAGATCCTAATAGTCATTAATCAGCTTTTACAACATTGTGTAGTGACTTTGTTTTTGAAGATAAGCTCTTAGATGAGATTTTTCCTAGATCATTGAAAGATATGGCCTTGGAATGGTTTTTCTCATTGTCGAATAACTCCATAGATTCATTCACTAAGCTTGTTGATGCCTTTCTCCAACATTTTCAAGCAAATATTGGTCCTCAAGTAACATTAATTGATTTAATGCATTACAAGCAAGGACCTAAAGAAAAGGTGGCATACTTTATAGGATGATATCAATTGCTTTATTTAAAAATATCCTATAGTATTCTTGATGTCGATGTTCAAAGGGTGTTTATAGGAAATTTGTAACCTAGCATTAGAGATAAGATATCGTTGATGAAATATTCATCTTTTACACACTTGTGTATGACTCTTTGTGACTATCAGATATCAATTAGTTAATATTAGGGACACCTTCATTGACTAATACTAATCAATCCAAATATGTGCCTCAAAACAACTACCAACCATTCAAAAATAAAAATAAGAACTTTATCAAGATAAACACACCTCGAATAGCTATAAAAAATTGA
>CM021103.1:119362731-119489644 GCA_007115665.2 Sequoiadendron giganteum | reverse complement strand
TCTCTCCTCCCCTCTCTCTCCCTCCCTCTCTCCACCCTCTTTGTATCTTACTCTCCTTCCCTCTCTACTTCTCTCTATCTCTACATTTTCTCTCTATCTCTCTCTACTTCTCTCTATCTCACCTCTCTCTCCTCCTCCATCCCTTCTTCTATGTCTAATTTTCTCTATCTCCCCTATCTCTCTATCTCTATATATGTCTTTGTCTCTCTCTTCCTTCCTCCCACCTACCTTCCCTCTTTACTTATCTCTATCTAACCTATGCCTATATACCTCTTTCTCTCAACTTCCATCCCTCCTCCCCTCTTTACTTCTCTCTATCACATCTCTCTATCATCTCTCTCTCAATTCTCCCTTCCTCCCTCTCTCTCTCTCTCTCCTTCCCTATCTACTCTCTATATCACCTTTCTCTCTCCTTACCTCTCCATCTCTCCCTTCTCTCTCTCTCTCTCCCCCTCTTTCTCTCTCCCTCTCTCCCTCTCTCTCCCCCTCTCTCCCCTCTTTCTCTCTCATTTCCTCTCTAATTATCTTTATCTCACCCTTGTCTCTCTCCCTCCCCACTCTTTCCTCCCTCCACCCTCTCTCTCCCTCTTTACCTCTCTACTTATTTGTATCACATATCTTTATCACCTATATCTCTCTCACTTCTCCCTCCTCCCTTTCTCCTTCCCTCTCTACTCTCTCTCTATATCAACTCTCTACATATCTATCCAGATCTCTCCCTCCCTCCTCTCTCTCTATCTCTCTCTTTCCCTCCCCCTCTCTCTCTCACTCTCGCCCCTCTTTCTCTCTCTCTCATCTTCCCTCTCTACTTATCTTTATCTTTCCATTCTCTCTCTAATTGTCCCTCTCTCCCCTCCACTTCTCTTTATCATATCTCTCTATCACCTCTATCTCTCTCTCACTTCTCCTTCCTTCTCCCCTCTTTCTGTCTCCTTCCCTCTCTACTCTCTATTTCACCTCTCTCTTTCCATCATTCTATTTCAATCTCTCTCCATCTCTCTCCTCTTTCATAGGTAAGATACAAAGGTAGGTAGAGAGAGGGAGAGAGGAGATATAAGTTTAGAGGTAGGTAGAGAGATGGAGAGGGGAGATAGAGAGAAGTAGAGAGGGAAGAAGAGTGGGAGGGAGTGGTAGCAAGGGAGAGAGAGGTGAGATAGAGAGAGAGGGAGGAAGAGAGGGGAGGGAAGGAGAGGTAAAGAGGGGCAGTTGAGAATATTGTAGAGAGGGAGATATAGCTAGAGGTTTGAGATAGAGAGTAGAGAGAGGGAGAGGAGAGAGGGGGTAGGTAGAGAGGGAGAGGAGAGAGAGGTGAGATAGAGAGGAGGGAAGGGGGGATAGGTAGGGAGAGAGATGTGTGATAGAGAGAAAGAGAGTAGAGAGGGAAGGGGGAGAGATAGGGAGAGAGAGAGGGAGAGAGGTGAGATAGAGAGGGGGAGGGAGGGAGGGATAGGTAGGGACAAAGAGGTGAGATAGAGAGAAGGAGAGTAGAGAGGGAAGGTGGAGAGAGATAGGTGAGATAGAGAGAGGAGGGAGGGAGGGATAGGTAGGGATAGAGATTAGATAGAGAGAAAGAAAGGAAAGAGAGAAGGGGAGAGAGAGACAAGTGATAGAGAGAAGTAGAGAGGTAAGGTGAAAGGTATGATATATTGAGAGAGGGAAGAAGGGAGGGAGGGAGAGAAAAAGAGGTATACAGGGATAGGTTAGATGGAGAGAAGTCGACATAAAAGGTTGGTGGAAGAGAGAGAGAGATAGGTTGTGACAGAGAGGGTGGGAGAGAGGGGGAAGGGAGAGGTAAATAGGGATAGTTGAGATAAATAGGAGATTGAGAAGTAGGTAGAGAGAGGATGAGGAGATATAGAAAGAGGGAAGGAGAGATGGAGGGAGAGGTAGGGATAAAGGGATATATAGTGATGGAGAGAGAAAGGTGAGAGACAAAGTGATAGAGAGAGGTAGGTAGAGAGAGTTATTTTTGGGCCCCCTATCCCTCTCTTTACCTATCTCCCCCTCTATAACTATGTATCTCACATATGTCCCCCTCCCCGCCTCTTTCCCTCTCTACTCTCTATCTCTTCTTCTCCCTCACTCTACCTATCTCTCTTTGACTCTCTCTCTTCCTCCCTCTCTCCCACCTTCCCTCTCTACCTATATCTAATCTATCCCTCTATACCTATTTCTCTCTCCCTCCATTCCTTCTTACCTCTCTCAATATCTCCACCTTCCTTCTTCCCTCTCTACTTATCTCCCAGTCACATCTCTCTATCACCTCTCCCTCCCTCCCTCCCTCCCTCTCTCTCTCCCCTTCCATCTCTACTCTCTCTATATCACCTCTCTCCCTCTCTCTCTCTCCCCCTCTCCCTGTTGTCTCTCCTCTCTCTCTCTCCCCCTCCCTCCCCCTCTTTCTCTCACTCTCTCCTTCCCTCTATCTCTCTCTAATTCTCTCTAATTCTCTCTATCTCTCTATCTCTCTCTACTTCTCTCTATCTCACATCTCTCCCCCCCTCCATCCCTTCTTCCATGTCTAATTTTCTTTATCTCTATCACATATCTCTATACCTATCTATCTCTATCTATCTCTATCTTTGTCTCTGTCTCTCTCTTCCTTCCTTGCACACACATTCCCTCTCTAATTATCTCTATCTAACATATCCCTCTATACCTCTTTCTCTCTCTCTCTCTCTCTCTCTCCCTCCCTCCCTCCTCACTCTACTCTCCATCACATATCTCTATCACCTCTCTCTGACTTCTCCCTCCCTTCCTCTCTCTCTCCTTCCCTATCTACTCTCTTTATCTCACCTCTCTCTTTCCCCTTCTCTCTCTCCCTCCCCCTCTTTCTTTTTCACTCTCTTCCTCTCACTCTCCCCTCTTTCTCTCTACTTCTCTTTATCTCATTATTCTATCTCTCCCTCCCCACTCTCTCTCCTCCCTCCCCCATCTCTCTCCCCTTTACCTCTCTACTTATCTCTATCACATATCTCATCACCTCTATCTCTCTCACTTCTCCCTCCTTATCTCTCTCCTTCCCTCTCTACTCTATCTTAACTCTCTACATAAACATCCCTACCTCTCCCTCCATCCGTCCACTCTCTTTCTCTCTCACTGTCTCCTTCCCTCTCTACTCTTTATCTTGTCATTCTCTCTCTATCTCTCCCTCTACCCCCTCCAATTCTATTTATCACATCTCTCTATCACCTCTATCTCTCTCAATTCTCCCTCCATACCTCTATGTCTCTAATCTCTCTATCTCACCTCTCTAGAGGGTGGGAGAGGTAAAGAGGGATAGTTGAGATAGATTGTAGGGAGGGAGAGATAGATAGAGAGAGGGTTGAGATAGATTGTAGGGAGGGATAGATAGATAGAGAGAGGGTTGAGATAGAGAGTAGAGAGAGGGTGAGGAGAGAGAGGGGGTATGTAGAGAGGGAGAGGAGAGAGATGTGAGATAGAGAGGAGGGAGGTAGGGATAGGTATGGAGAGATAGGTGATAGAGAGAGGTGATATAGAGATGTGATAGAGAGAAGTAGAGAGGAAAGAAGGTAGAGAGACTAAGAGAGAGAAGGAGGGAGGGGCAAGAAAGAAATACATATAGAGGGGTAGGTGGGTAGAGAGGGAATGAGAGAGAAACATAGAGAGGTAGGTAGAGAGAGGGAGGGGGAGATAAAGAGAAGTATAGAGGGAAGGAGAGAGGGAGGAAGAGGTAGGGAGGGAGGGAGAGAGAGGTGATAGGGAGAGATGATGGATAGATAAGTAGAGAGGAAAGAAGGTGGAGATATTGGGAGAGGGAAGGAGGGAGGGAGGGAGAAAGAAAGATTTTTAGAGGGATAGGTAGGTAGAGATAAGTAGAGAGAAAAGGTTGGTGGAAGAGAGAGGGGGTGGGAGAGAGAGGGTAGGAGAGAGAGAGGGAATGAGGGAGGGAGGGAGAGAGAAAAGAAGGTATATAGAATGGAGTTAGATAGAGAGAAGTAGAGAGAGAGAGGTTGAGGTGGAAGAGAGAGAGAGAGGAGGGAGGGAGAGGTAAAGAGGGATAGTTGAGATAAATAGAAGAGAGGGATGGGGAGAGGGAGTAATAAAGATGTAGGGAGAGAGAGAGTTGAGATAGAGAGATATTAGAGATGGAAGGAGAGAGGGAGGGAGAAGTGAGAGAGTAGAGAAATGAGGAAGGTGGAGAGATTGAGAAAGGAGGGAGGGAGGGAGAAAGAATGAGATATAGAGGGATAAGTAGGTAGAGAGAGGAAGGGGGAGATAGAGAGAAGTGGAGAGGGAAGGAGAGGTAGAGAGAGTTGAGATAGAGAGTAGAGAGAGGGAGAGGACAGAGAAGGGGTAGGTAGAGCGAGAGAGGGGAGAGATAGGGAGGCGAGAGATAGAAAGATGAGGGAGGGATAGATATGTAGGTAGAGAGAGTTGAGATAGAGATATAGTAGAGAGGGAAGGAGAGAGGGGAAGGGAGGGAGAAGTTAGAGAGAGGAGGAAGGTGGAAAGATTGAGAGAGGGGAGGGAGAGAGGGAGAGAGGGATGGAGAGATAATGAGGTATAGAGGGATATGTAGGTAGAGAGAAGTAGAGAGGGAAGGAGATATGGAGGGATAGGTAGGGATGGAGAGAGAGAGGTAGGTAGAAAGAGGGAGGGGAGAAATAGAGAAGTAGAGAGGGAAGGAGAGATGGATGGATAGGTAGGGATATAGGGAGAGATAAGGATTCAGAGAGAGAGAGAGGTGAGAGAGAGCAATAGAGAGAGAGGTAGGTAAGGAGAGGGAGGCGGAGATAGAGAGAAGTAGAGATGTGAGGAGAGAGGGAAGAAGAGGTGGGGAGGGAGGGAGAGAGAGGTGAGATAGAGAGAGAGGAGGGAGGGAGGGATATTTAGGGAGAGAGAGGTGAGATAGAGAGAAAGAAAGTAGAGAGGGAAGGGGGAGAGAGATACATGATAGAGAGAAGTAGAGACATAAGGAGGAAGATAGAGAGATTGAGAGAGGGAAAGAGAGAGGGAGAGAGAAAGTGGTATATAGGGGTAAGTTAGATAGAGAGATATAGAGAGTGAAGTTTGGTGGAAGGAAGAGAGGGAGGAGGGAGGGATAGGTAAAGATGGATAATTTAGATAGATAGAAGGAGAGAGAGGTAGGTAGAGAGAGGGTGATAAGAGATATAAAGAGGGAGAGGGAGAGAGGAGAGATAGAAAGAGGGGAAGGGAGGGAGAGATAGAGAGAGTAGAGAGGGAAGGAGAGAGATAGAGAGAGGTGATAGAGAGAGTAGAGAGGGAAGAAGGTGGAGATATTGAGAGACAAGAGGCAAGGAGGGGGAGATAAATAGGTATAGAGGGACAACTAGGTAGAGAGTAGAAGAAATGAAAGGAGAGATAGAGGGAGAGGTAGGGATAAAGATAGAGGTGAGACAAAAATAGAGAGAGGTGGGTAGATAGAGGGAGGAGGAGATAAAGAGAAGTATAGAGTGAAGGAGAGAGGGAGGAAGAGGTAGGGAAGGAGAGATAGAGGTGAGAGAGATAAGAGAGAAGAGGGAGGGATAGGTAGGGAGAGAGAGGTGAGATAGAGAGAAAGAGAGTAGAGAGGGAAGGGGAGAGAGAATTGAGATATGTGATAGAGATGTGTGATGGAGAGAGAAGTAGAGAGGTAAGGAGGAAGGTGGAGAGATTGAGAGGGAAGGAGGGGGGGAGAGAAAGAGGTACAGAGGAATAGGTTAGATAGCGAGAAGTAGAGAGCAAAGGTGGGTGAAAGGAAGAGACAGAGGGAGAGAGAGGGGGATAAAGAGAGGTGAGATAGAGAGAAGTAGAAAGGGAAGGAGAGAGATAGGCGGAGATAGAGAAAATTAGAGAGGGAGGGAGGGAAGGAGATAGAGAGAACTAGAGAGGGAAGGAGAGAGAGAATGGCGAGATAGAGAGTAGAGAGGTAAGGAAAGAGAGGGAAGCAGAGAGTGAGAGAGAAAGAGGGGAGAGAGAGGGAGGGAGGGAGGGAGGGATAGGTAGGGATAGAGAGAGGTGATATAGATAGTAGAGAAATATATAGAGATAGAAGGAGAGGGAGGGGAGATAGAGAAATGTAGAGAGGGAAGGAGGGAGGGAGGGAGATAGATATTAGAGAGGGAAGGAGAGAGATGGACATGTACAGACGTAGTTCTTGAGATCGAGGGAGTGAGTGTCAAATAAAGGGATGGAGATATTGAGAAAGAGAAGTCTAGAGAATAAGAGATGAAAATGAGTGAGATAGAGAGAGAAAGATGAAATTTGACCTCCTGATTACTGAAATTTGACCTCTTGATTACTGAAATTTGACTAAGTCTAAATTTTTTTAAAATCTTCCAAAAACTAGAATTTTTATTATAACTCCTAGAGATCTAAAACCACTCTCAAAAATCCTAAAACTATATACATGTAATATAACTTAAAGTATAAGAAAGTAAATTTCCATATGTAAATGTCAACTTATACTTTATTTCATGTATATAGTCTCCCTGGTAGAGAAAAAGAAGAAGAAAGAGTTCACAAAACTTAATTGCAAAATTCAAGCTTCACATTTGGCGAGCACCAAATTTGGCACTCTCCAGATGGGTTGCATTGGGAAATACCAAACCAATGGGTTGGATTTTGCATTGGGCATCCAACCCAAAGGTTTGGACAACCATTTCATGCAAAAAGATGTGATTTTTTGAAAGGGTAACAAAATTTCACATATTTTTGGCCGTGCTCACTGTCACATTTGCACGTCTTTCAATGCATTTTTATAAAAAAGTGTGACGACGTTAGGCTCTCTCTTAGTTATCTAAATATATAACTTTTTTTACATTTTGATTCAGTTAAGGTTTTGATCCATAACTTCTCTTGTAAATGCCTTCGTTTTTGGTCAAAAACCAACATGTGCTAGTTTTAGGATAGATTTTTACTCGTTCATCGAAACATGAAACAAATTACATTTTTTAAAACTAGCCTCCATTCTACATGTGATGAAAAAAAATTAATTTTCAATTAGTTTTCAAAAAAATTAGGGGGGGCACCCTCAAATTTTAGCTTTTCAAGATGTGTCCACTTTGAAAATTCATAAAATAATATATATTCATTAAAAATAATTATCTGAAAGAACGAAGATAAACTACATGATGTTAGCTAATTTATCACCGTTCGGATTTTTGAAATTCTAAAAAAAAGTTAATCAAAAAGGGGGGGCCTCAGATGCTATGCTTTTTTAAAAAAAAAAAAAGGACTTGTTTCCCCTCCCCCTCCCCTTTTTGAGACCCTTAATCTTCATTAATTTTAAAAAGAATTAGTAGCTTAGAAACTAGACTCAGAGCACTTCAAATCTTGTTCTTTCTGCATCTTGAAATTTTGAGCATAATTATCTTCATTTTCTTGTGTGAATCAATTTTTTTGATTTCAGAAAAAAAAAAGTGGCATCTTAAGAGCCAAAATTATGTCATAGATCCATGCACTTACCCTATACATGTTACCATGGCTTAGAAAATATTCAAATTCTTTAAGCCTCTCCTCCAAATATTGGACTTGCTCAAAGGGGACCATAAGAGGAGCTTTGTAAACTTCAGAGGGAGACCCAAAGGATAATTTGAAGGAGAAGGACCACCGCATGTTGGCTGAGAGCCAAAAGGATCGGGGTTTTCAAAAAACATTGGAACAGGTCTAGTAGGACTTTATTTATTAGGAGGGATGGTGGGCCTCAAGATTCTTTTTACTATGTGTCTGAAGGTGGTAGATTGGGTTGTAGAGCTCATAGAAGAGAACTTGCAACACATAATCTTTCCAACTCCAAGAAACAAGAGGACTTAAAAGGAGCTAAAGAGTTAAAATTAAAAAAAAATGATCACAACTTTTTAGGAAGGTGGATTCACGTTGGGTTCACCAAAATGTAGAGGAGGAAATTTTTTACTCCCAAGATGATGAGGTCCCAAGGAGAAAATAGCCCTCAACTACCTCAAAGTACACAACTTAGGTGACAAGATAAGATGATAAAGGGTACGTATTTATGTTTTATGCATAATTAAAAGGTGGGAGTTCTAGAAACCAAAAGAGTGGGTCACAAAGGTCTTCTGGAAAAAGCGACGAGCTCTCAACCTAGGATATCAATGTGACGCATGGACATACTTGTGATGCATTGGAGTGTCGTACAAACCAAAAATTGAGAATTTCCCCAAAAAACAACTAAGTGACTACTTATCAATTTTGTTTACTAGGAACTTTTAAAGTGCGAGAAAATAATAAAGAATAATAGAATCCAAAGAAATACAAAATAAAAATAAAAAATGAAGAAATGAGAGAAGGGGAAGAGAGCACTCACAAGGAACCGAAAAATGAATCCTCCAAGAAAGAAAAACCCTCAATACCTACACACATAAGACCAAAGAAAAATGTTGGGGTTGTTTAGGGGCTTTCCTCAATCAAACCCCTATTTTGGTGTTTCCACCTCCATGAATAGCCAAGTAGGATCAAGATAGATAAAACATATAGCACAAATACATGTGATTGAAACAAACCTCGTAAAGGAGGAGAACCCCTATCATGGATGTAATCAAATGAACAAAGACAGAGTTCATAAACAAGATTATCTAAAACTAAACAACAAGAAAGTGTTACTAATAGCCTACAATTCTCCTCTTGATTTGATGTAAGTGACAAAACTGTGAAAGAGGACTTTTGCAGAGCTTTGATGTGAGATGAGAGAGAAAGAGAGAACAAGAAAATAGAAATGATAGAGAGTATAGAGAATATTGATAGATAGATTCAATGAGAGATAAAAAAAATGGTGTGTTCTAGGAAGTTTATGCATGCAAGAGTCTTTCCAGCGTGTCTGCAAGCTAGTAGAAACATGAACAACAAGTGAATTCTCTTCCTAGACCTGCTCCAATGTGTGAATGCTCTTCCTAGACCTATTCCAACATGAGCAAACAAGTGATCATTAGTCAAGAAACAAGTAGAAATTAAGCATTCCCTATGAAATCATTCAAAAACAAGAACATGAAAACAAAGTAAATATCAAATAAAATACTAATGAAATACTATTCTAATGCTCAAACTAGCATCCCATAGGGGGATTAGTGCTCCTTTGATATGGAAAGAATCCATTTCCTAACACCTTGATAAGCTTGATGATGGATGTGTGATGAGCCAAGTATGAAATTGACTAAAATCTAGCTAAATTGCTTGAGAATGATGAAAAATATGGAAATGAAATGCATATCGTAATAATTCTCTTAGTTGTGGATCCATATTGTGAGAATTATGCCTCTATTTATAGAAGGATTAAAGAGTAGAAGAGATTGATGAATGTGGGACTAAAAAAAAGGACCAATAGTATGGTGCCACTTGTCAACATGCTAATGAATCTTGGAGGAGATGTGTGAGCACATTTTGGGAGATGGGATGTGTAAGAAGAATAAATTCCAAGGTGGCTTGTGTGTAAGAGCTCTTTAATGCCAAGGTGGCTCAATAAAGAGGACAAAAGTCCTTTGGGAGGGAAAAGTCAAATGGGTGGAATATTTTAGGAATATGCCCTTTTGAAAGAAAATAAGGTAATTAGTAAATCAAATAAATTGATTTACATGTGCAACTTGGTTAATTGACCAAGGTTGACTTACCTTAGGGTGGAGTTGAAAGCTAGAGGAATGGGGGATTAGTGTTAGAGCTAATTAATTTAGGATTCATTAACATAGATATGAGATTAATTGATTTATGACATTTAATTTAAATGTTTGGGTTTATTTAAATCAAATGAGAGGATGTTGGAACATTAGGATTTTAATTAAATAAAATTGATTTATTTAATTAAAGGAAGAACATTAGGATTTTAATTCAATAAAATTGATTTGTTTAATTAAAAGAAGAACATTAGGAGATGATGAAATAATCTAATAAAATGTATTATCTAATTTAAAGAGGAAATTTAATGAATTCAATTAATTAAATAAAGGTTATTCAATTGATTGCTTAGTGTGGAACTGATTAAGGAAGAATTGGTGTTAGTTAATCAGGATCAAGTGCATGATATCGATCAGGATATTTTGAGTGTCTACATTTTGCCCCTCTTTGAAGCGAGGTACCTACTGCATTGGTTCAAAGAATAACACTAGTGAGATCAAAATTCAAAAGATTTCTGATTTTTTCGGATGCCCCAATGGAAAGAAGTACACTGGTACACTGCCCCCTTGAGTGGTTAGGTGAAAATTTTAATTTGAGGATCGATCTCATGACAAAGAGGTTCAAGATGGATGTATAGATGGTTAGACTAACAAATATATATGATAATGATGATGCAAATGAGATGAATTAAAATGATGAGAATAACAAATCTATATTATCCTAAACATCTTAAATGATGATGCAATGCATGTGAGATGGATGGTGTTACCTATTATGATGATATGTATGAATATGCAAGATGTAGATGGTTTATGGATGACATGATATCATGTTAGCGTGAAAGAGGATAGAAGAAATAAGATGATGAAAAAGGATCCAACAAGTCTATGATCTATTGAGATTTTATTAGAGATGATGATGAATGATGATGATGTATTGCTTATCAGAGATTGGGGATGTAAAGAGCTTACTTTCCTTATGTTTGATAACACACATAGATATGATTCATCAAGGTATAGATGACCAGGATGGTGTTGTATCTAGTGAGATGGACTTTGACTCGACAAACAAATAGGAGTTTACTTGTTCGCACCTGACATACGAAAACCTTACTAGGATGTACTTCAGAATTTTTAAACATCTTGGACCAACACATAGAAAGGCATAACCTCCCAATGTAATACTCAACAAGTTGTCCAAAACAACTTCCATATACACCTAATAAAGCAAGTATTCGTCGAGGTTATATTATAAGAACATCCAACAAGCACAACAAACGAAAGATAAAGATCAACACCCCATTCCTTTCTCTCTAAATCATTTTGATAGACATCATCGAGAGGTCATTAGAATGAGTGCAATAAGATAAATCATCAAGACAAATATCAAATAAACAAACAAGCTAATGTTCTTCATACTGCTAGCCAAGACTAAACTACGATGATGCCTGATGTTGATGTCCATTGTAGGAAGGATGCATCCTAGGACATGATGGTAAGATTGACGATATGATAGGCTATTGATACCCAGAGTTCACCAATTTTTTTACCTACTAAGCTAGACTTAAGACCCTGACGTTGGAGTGCACGCTTTTAACTGCCAAGCTTGTTTTCGATTGGTTTTCCAAAGGATGAAAGCGACGATTGATTTATTATGAGAGGATGCTTATTACGGGTGAAAGAGAAATGGGGCAGATGGATTTTTTGAATGTTTTTGGTATTTTGCAATGTTTTGAGGCTGTTTTGGGTTTTTCGAGATGTTTTACAAATGTTTTGATTTTTAAAATTTTCAATGTTTTTGGTGTTTTATGAGATTTATGAATGTTTTTGGATTTTGTGTCTCAGGGGCCCATCAATAATGGCATTTCCTACGTTTAATCTCAGAGATGATGTAGTTCAGATACCATGTTTTTTGACCTTTTGACCTATTTTGGGATTTTCACATGTTTTTGGATTTTCGCATGATTTTGATGATTTGGATATGGATATGTGTGATGATATCAGTGATCTGTTTTGGAAATTCGTTGAAAACCAAGCTAGGGTTGATTGATCATATTGATGGATTGATGATGATAACATTGTTGAGGATACACAACAATGCAAGGATAGTGTTAAGCAACACGAGGATTGGGAAGGATATCCCGAGATGATGATGGATTGATTGGATTTTATGTGATCAAGATGTTGAAGCTTAGTTTTGAAAAAAAATTGTTTGAATGATTTGATGCAACTGATATTGATTTTTTGGATGGATGTTTGATGAAAGAAAATGCTTGATTAGGAACATCTTCTCGTCAAAATATGCCATGGGTTAGTGATTTGGATTTTTTGCTCACAAATGCTTTGACCAATTTGATTTTACATTTGTCAATTTTCCGATCACCACATAAGTTGAAAGATATATATCAAAATTTATTCTTGAAGCAAGATGTAAATATTTGCCCCTAGTGTCTAGCAATGTGTGGATTACCACAAGTGGATGCTTAGATAGAGGTATGTATGGATGGATATGGTAAGCATGCAAAGGATGCCAAAGATCATATTGTGATAAGATAAGCTGTTCGAATAGAGGATGCTCATTTGGATAGTGCTTCATGGCTTAGATAATATTGGGTAGGATAGGATCAATGAAAATGAACCATGTCAAGATTTTACCATAAGAAAGTGTAAAGTGTACACCAAAATTTTATCAAGATCAAGATAATGTGGAAGATGGATGTGGATAGATGAAGATGGACTGGATAAATGGTTCATGGATGAATGGATTTATTATGGATAAGATGGATGAAATGTTGGCTTTATTATGGATGTGGTAAGATGATTTCTCTTGAAATGGCACATGTAGATGATTGATTCTACACATGATGCATTGTTTCTAGTTTTTCATCATGGTACTTGCCTAAAGCAGCGCCCATGCGGTTTTCATTAGAGGACGATTTTTTTATCTTTACTATTTTCATGATTTTCTATTTTTTTTGTTTTTTAGTGAAATAGTAGAAGCTCATGTTGAACCACCTAGTGGTGTTTATGTAGATGCTTTTTTCATATTGTGCCATCGATATCCTACCTGAAGAATCTTCTTTACTAAGATACATGCATTTGAGTACAACTTTTGAGATTCTTGATCTACTTTGTTGATATCGGAGTTAACTTTGTCTTTATGTGCACATCGTAAGAGAGTGCCTTCTGAATCCTTATGATGGAGGGTTGCTGCAATACATTTTCAATGTGAGAATTAGATATCATGTGTGGAGGCGTGGATGGTGGAGTGTTTTTAGGAAAAGAGGATGGATTAGTTGACAGTTTGGAAGCTTTGACTCTCCAAACTTGGGAAGATGAGCAATGATGGGTGGATACAAAAGTGTGTGTGGAATTAGGACCAACATCTTGATATATTTTGTACATTGCTTGAGAAGCCTATTTTCTCCTTTGTGGACATCTTTGATGGATACTTTTCCCTTTTTGATTTTTCCCCATAGTTTTTGTGACTAATGGAGTTTTATAGCGATAATCATTCTTTGTATTATTTGGTATCCATGTGTAATTGATTTTTCCTTCATGCTTCACTACTTCTTTTGCTTTGATAATGTTCTTTGTGCTTTGATTCAAATCTATCTTTTGATGTTGGTCTGACTTCGTAGATGGGGTGATGGGTGGATGAAGATTCGTGACGTGGTAGGTTGTAGTATTGGCATTGATTTTATCATAAGGATTCTTCATGCTCCCTATGTTGATGCTTGCATTAGATAAAATTTCCCCCAATATTACAGAGGTATCACTGATATGCTTAGATCCCTTAATTTTCAAATAACCGAGACCTTTATCCTTAGGATTGCCAATAATCTACACTAGTTATAGGATACCCTGTTCATGCAGGCCTAATCCTCTACCTTGATAATTCATCTATTGTAAATTTTTATTTGCAATAGGATATGATTTACATTGGAAACAAGATGTTAATCCTTCTCTTCTCTTTCATGGATCTTCAAAGGTGATAGCTTCTTCATTGATAAGATATCTTGCTCTAAAAAAGTTAAGTGATCCAAGTTTATATGTGATAGGATCCTTCATATGTAGGATGACTTCTTGATTGATATCTTTGGCTTGATCTTGTGAAATATCATATTTTAATGCTTCTTCAAGAGGTGTTGATGATTCACTGTCCACATAAAATTCTTCCTCATCATTCATTTTTGATATTGCTTCACAGGATGTTTTTGATTCACCACTTCTGTAGGAGCCTTCTTTATGACCCATTTTTGATATGTCTCTAGATTTTTCTATATCTTGATCATGTGTACAAATTTTAAGAGTAGGATACTCTTGTTCCTTGGTAATGATATCAAGAGTATGATACTCTTGTTTTGAATGAAGATCATCTATGTATCCATCCAAAGAAAGCATCTTATGGCTAGGTGGAGGAGTATGTGCTATACAAATATGATCATAATTTGTGATATCTTGTATAGATAGGAGAGTTCTCATTAGATTATTGTAGTATTGTGGAGATACAAATTCTTGATCTTGGTTAATATTGGAATTGCTTTTGGCATACTTTGGATCAAGTTCTTGACATGGGTCAATTTCACAGGATGGATTGCTTACAATGGGTTCTTGGACTTCTTCATTAGGTATGGGGAGTGGATCAATATCCTCTTGATTTTTGAGTGGATTTGGATCAAGTGTGGAGTTGAGGATTCCTTCAATATCTGCAACTAGGAGGTCAAAGGATTTCAATATGTCTTGGAAAGGACCATTACTAGACTTTGGTGAAAGATGATGATCATTCTTTGGAATACATTCTTGAGATATGTCCTCTAACTCATTAGGTGATGTAGAGACATTGTCAACATGATCATCGGTGGATGGATCTTGGATTATGTCAATAGGATCAAATAATTCTAAGAATCCTTGTAATAGATCATTGTTTGAGGGGTTTTGATCATGATTAAAAAGTGACTCTTGATGTATGTTGATTTGATCTTTGGATGGGGTAAAAACATTTTCAAGGTGCTCATTGATGGATAGATCTTGATAATTGTCCCCAATAGTTGTGGTGGAGGGATTGTCAATGTTTTCAACCATAGGAGAAAATGATGTTAATGTTTCTTGAATTGGATCATTGTTGGGTATTGTTGGTGGATTTTGATCATGATTGAAAAGTGACTCTTGATATATGTTGATTTGATCGTTGGATGAGCTGAAAACATCTTCAAGGTGCTCATTGATGGATAGTTTTGATTGATATTGGAGATGTGATGACTGGTCTTTGAGATGGGGTGATTGGGTTTTTTTTTTATGTTGTTGATCTTGATATCCAACCTCTTGACATTGGAGATATTGTTCTTGATGTGGTTGTGGAGAAAACTCAATTTTTTGATGAGATAATCCTTTTGTAGTGTGTTGATTTTGGGGTGGAGATTTCTCTTGGTGATATGAATCGATTAATTTTCTAAGTGTAGCATTTTGATTTCACAACATTTGATCTTGACACTCTTGATACCATAGATTTTGTTGTTGAGCAAATATATTTGGCATGTATACTTATGGTGTTTGCATGGGATCATGACCAAATTGATTTTGGAAAATGTTCTGATTTGGTATGATGTTTAGATTTGACATTATAGGTTGACATTAAACATTATTGTGGTTGGGAATCATATTTCTTTGATTTGGGTAACTCTGATTTTGCATGAGGTTACCTTGACTTGGATCAATACATTGACTTGTCAATATATTGCCTGGATTTTGAACAACATTGGTTTGATTTGCAAACGTATCTATCCCATAGCTCACCAAGTGTGTATTTGATATTTTCATGTTTGATAAGCTTATATTTGGTATAGTCACATTTGGCATGTATGGATTTGGTGGGATAATTTTGTTTGGAATAAGACTCATGGATTGATTGTTTGGTTGATAGATTTGTAGGTTTTGACTTTGATTTAAATCTACCATAGGGAAAAGTGGTCCAAAATTTAGATTGGGAAAACTCGCATTTGTTGTATCATTGAGGTTTGTAGGAGATAATAATCCCATGTATGGATTGTATAAATGTGAGTTTTGACAATCAATTGGTATTGTAAGACCTTGATAGTTTAGTTGACTTGGATTACTCATGATGTATGAATCGAGTTTATATTCCATGTTTTTCTTGCATTTTGAACTTGTTGCAAAAGTGAACCTCTAAATTGTTTGGGACCAATGATGAGATGAAAGATGAAAGGGTGAGTGATATGGGTGATGAGCCTTTAGGAACTTTGGAGGAGTACTAGACTTTTGGATTTTGGATTTTGAATTTGATTTAGATTTTGGATAATGAACTCATAAACCCCAAGATGTTGGATGTTATCTTGGAATAAAATTGACCAAAAGGTGATAATTCAACTAAGTGTATGAAGAAGGATTCATCCACACACACTTAGTCAAACAAGATGATTTTTTATTTTGATTTGAAGGATTACCAAAATTCTAGCATGAACAATTTATCCAAGATTCTAAGAGTTGTTTTGTGAGATGGGATTTGATTGATGTTTGGGGATGGATGGAGTGTTTGATTTGATCCTAGATTAACCTAAGAGGACTTTTTTTACAAGAACAAGGTAGTGAAGAACATGCTTTTCCCTAAGAGTATTTCAAACTAAAAGACCAATGTTTGCATGGAAAACCATATGACCAAAAGATAACAAGCACATGTGTGGGGTTCAATTGATTTTAGCTTGATTAATGAATTTATTTCACCACATCCACACTTCTTGATTACATTTCAAATTGTATGTCTATGTCTTAACCCCTTTTTATTGCACAAGGTCCATTATGTGAAAATCAAGGATTCAAGGGCATAGTTCCCTACGTTGACTTTGGGGGGAAAAAATCAAGATGTGGGTCCAAATGTTTAGAAGCCTTCTAGGGATAAGAACCCCTAGGGACAAGTAGTAACACATGGAATTTTCAAAGGTATTTTTTCTTCCCAAAGGGTTTGAAATTCTGATGATTTGTTGAATGTTTGTTTTCCAATGTTTTAGATCCAAGCAAAGTGTTTTGATTTCGAAACAATGCACAACCCTAGGATAAAAAAGATAATATTTGTTGGATTCCCACTTGGATTTCTCCAGCCGTGCTTATTCAAAGCGGATGATTAGAAGCTTGACCACACTGGATTCCCTCCACAAAACTCACTTCTATGGGTCAACCAAGCTTCGAGTTCTCATGGATCTCCCATCACAAACTCTTTATCTCTACTAAGAATCATAAGTACGTGGGACGGCTTCAGAGGTCCGACCTCTTGACACCAACAAATAGTTAAGGATTTTGGATTCTAGAAAAATTGGTTCATAATCAAGGCACCCATTCAGAAGGCCACACGAGAGGCAAGATCAACTCATACAAAGAGTATCACCTGCTTGTCCGTAGGAGCTCCTGTAATGATGAGATTTCCTCAACATTTGAATTTGTATACCAGTTGGGAGTAGCTTGGCATTTAACTCATTACCAGTTTGTCGTTCCCTTGGGGTGAGTACTTTTTCCCACCAAGGTAGGCTCTCTAAAGGTAAACAATAGCGAAGAAGTGCATTTGTAGTTCGAACACCTAACGCATTTAGGAGGGAGCACACACAATGCCTTTTCTTCACACTTGCATGATTTTTCCAATTTAAAAACCCCATTTTTGAAATGTGGAGGAAATATTTTAGACAACCTAATGCCACTAAAATGATTTTGATTCTCAAGATCACCATGAAGTGCGAGAGAAGTTCATATGCATTTGAATGCCATGATTTTGTAAAGAAGATTACAAAACAAAACAAAGACAAGTTTTTTTTATATCCTCAAAGGCAATAATGAATTCTTTTTAGAGCACCAAATTTCAGTGTGAAGTTGTTTGTTCAATTTTTAAAACCTAAATTCAAATCTAGTGAGTTTCTAATGTTCTTTTTAACCCTTTTGTGAAAAAGTAAGCTTTTGTATGTTATTTTTAAAACCCAAACAAGATGTAGGTGAGTCCTAAACTGAAAGATAAGAAGATTTCCAAAGATTGGGTTATAGGTATCCCAAAGTGTTAAAAAACACTTGTTACAATTCATGAAATAGTGCCATAAGAGGTCTTCCTTGTTTCCTCCTTTTCTTGGTTACCTAACTTGCAAAAATTGATCAACCTATAAACAACAAAGCCATAAAATAGGTCAATACTTAGCATCACTTGGTGGAAAAATAGAGACTGTGTTTGCGTCACTATTTCTCCTAGCATCGCTCTTTGGAATTTAGTCAGTCAGCGTCAGAACAATCCACCCAACGTCGCAATTTGATCACAGGGGCAACATCACCATATAGCGATGCTGAAACGATTGGGTCACTATTTTTTTGTTCAACGTCGCTATGTCTTAGAAAGAATAAAAAAATAGAAAAATGATGGAAATGAAGAAAAAAACGTGTTAATTATGAGATTTATTCCCTCCTTCTAACGCCAAAATGTGCATGCTCTTCCTAGACCTACTCCAACGTGAACAAAAAACTGATAATTAGTCAAGAAACAAGTAGAAATTAAGCATTCCCTATGAAACTCATTCAAACACAAGAACTTGAAAACAAAGTAAATATCAAATAAAATACTAATGAAATACTATTCTAATGCTCGAGCCAGCATCCCATAGGGGGATTAGTGCCCCTTTGATGTGGAAAGAAGCCCTTTTCTAACCCCTTGATAATCTTGATGATAGATGTCTGATGAACCAAGTATGAAATTGACTTAAATCTAGCTAAATTGCTTGAGAATGATGAAAACTATGGAAATGAAATGCCTATAGTAATAATACTCTTAGTTGTGGATCCATATTATGAGAATGATGCCTCTATTTATAAAAGCCAAGGATTCAAGAGTAGAAGAGATTGATGAATTTGGGACTAAAAAAAGGACCAATAGCATGGTGCCACTTGTCAACATGCTAATGAATCTTGGAGGAGATGTGCTCACACATGTGTGAGCATATTTTGGGAGATGGGATGTGTAAGAAGAATAAATGCCAAGGTGGTTTGTGTAAGAGAATGTGTAAGACCCATTTAAAGCCAAGGTGGCTTGTGTCAGAGGAGGTGTAAGAGTTATTTAAATCCAAGGTGGCTTGTGCATAAGAGCTCTTTAATGGCAAGGTGGCTCAAGAAAGAGGACAAAAGTCCTTTGGGAGGGAAAAGCCAAATGGGTGGAATATTCCCTTTTGAAAGATAATAAAGTAATTAGTAAATCAAATAAATTGATTTACATGTGCAACTTGGTTAATTGACCAAGGTAGAATTATCTTAGGGTGGAGTTAAAAGTTAGAGGAATGGGGGATTAGTGTTAGGAGCTAACTAATTTAGGATTCATTAACTTAGATGAGATTAATTGATTTATGGCATTTAATTTAAATGTTTGGGTTTATTTAAATCAAATGAGAGGATGTTGGAACATTAGGATTTTAATTAAATAAAATTGATTTATTTAATTAAAGGAAGAACATTAGGATTTTAATTAAATAACATTGATTTATTTAATTGAAAAGAAAAATATTAGGAGATGATGAAATAATATGATAAAATACATATTATCTGATTTAAAGAGAAAATTTAATGAATTCAATTAATTAAATAAAGGTTATTCAATTAATTGGTTAGTGTGGAATTGATTAAGGAAGAATTGGTGTTATTTAATCAGGATCAAGTGCATGATATCAATCAGGATATTTTGAGTGTCTACAAATAGCCTAAGATTCTCCTTTTGAGTTGATGGAAGTGACAAAATTGTGAGAGAGAACTTTTGCAGAGCTTCGATGTGAGATGCGAGAGAAAGAGAGACCAAGAAAATAAAAATGATAGAGAGTATAACGAATATTGATAGATAGATTTAAGGAGAGATAAAAAATGGTGTGTTCTAGGGATTTTATGCATGCAAGAGTCTTTCCAGCATGTCTACAAGCTAACTTAGAGGCGTTATGTTTGTTGGTAGGTGGGAAACATAATATCTCAATGACTACTGCAATCGAGAATCTATTTGGGACGTTCACACGACACACATATGTCTATGCAGCGTACATTCGTTTGCGACATAAATCCACCTTAACAACAGTAAACAAATGGATTAAGAATTAAATTAAAGTTGGATCAAAAGGATATTGTATTATTATCTTTAATTTATCTAAAAGGGATGCTCATGGAATGTGAAATTGCATAGGATGCAATTTACGAAATTACAAGGTTGCTAAGTCCTTGGTGGAGGATTATGCACACATATGAAATTCAAGAATACAAGACTTATATTTTTCTAATACGAAGATTGGATATTAGGGATGTAAGAAAATAAAATAAATTTTAATTTAAACCCTCGAAGGACTAGATGCTCATGCCCGAGGTACTAGAAGGAATTTTATTCAATGTGGTTATAGTCATAAAACCTTTGCAGCCACATTTCTTGGTTATGCATTTAGAAAATGAATGCTCTTGATTGAATTTATCCAACAAATAAATTAATGAAAAAGGTTGTATGTTCTACCATAAATATTATGTAGAAAAAAAGTGCAGAATAAATTTTTATTTTGGGAAGTGTTGTCTTTATATATCAACATAAATTCATGGCCATTATTAATATAATATGTAGCTCTGAAGATGACTTGGAAAAATTATTCTCACAAAACACTACATAACTTCTATTAGGCTCTGTGTGTGACAATGCTTCTAAAGCTAGAGTGGCCACTATTATTGATCCTTTCTTGTAATTTCTTGAAATGTGCTATCAATTATGATTTTAGTATGAAATTGTGACACCTTATTACTAATAAGAAAATGGTGCATCTTTGTATCCAATTAGGTAGAGCTCTAGGAATATCTAATTCAAATGTTTTAAGAGATACATCACTTTGTGTACTCTTATCCATTGTAGAAATTAAAGACAATGTAATGTACCAATTGAGTGTTGAAGATGGATGACTAAAATTGTGGCATTGGACCTTATTTATCTCATTTGTTTTTCAATTTTAATAATGAAGAGGGATAGGAATTTGTTTAGTGCCAAGTCAAGTGGAATAAAAGTTGTGGGTAGAAGTGGTTGCCACAACTTGTTACCTAGTTAACAAGTCTCCTACGCCACCTCTTTTTGATAGGACACCTTTGAAGGTGTGGCTAGGAAAAATGACTCATTGAGACATCTTCAATTCTTTGGTTGTGAGGCATATGCATATGTACCTAGAGAGAAGTAATTAAAGTTGGAGAACATGGCTATAAAATGTATCTTCATTGGCTATGGTTTTGATGTGAAAGGATACAAACTTTGGGATCCTATAATTGAGAGAGTTTTCTATATTAGAAGTATTATCTTTAGATCATTCAAGACTTCTTCCATAGTATTGCAATCAAAGAAGGATGGAAGGAAATATGTGGTTCAACAAACCCTAAATGCTGAGAAGGTTGAAACTAAAACTCATGAAGGAATTCAAGAGGAGGAGAGCTCAAATAGTTTAGGGATTTCTAAATAAGATATAAAACATCTACCTCACCTCCACATCAATCATTGAGGAGGTCCATTTAGCAAAGGAAACATCCAAACAAGTATAATCCCTCTAATTGTGTATGTATTTTTCTTTAATTATTAATATTAATGAGTCTAGGACTGTAAATGAGGCTATGGATGGGGAGATAGATGACTTGAGGAAAAATAACACATCGGACATAGTACCTTAAATCCTAATGGATGAAAGCTTGTTCGATGCACATGGTTGTTCAAAATAAAAAATAAAGTTTGATGGCAGTGTTGAGAAGTACAAGACAAGTTTGGTTGCAAAGGTTTATTCCTGAGTTGAGGGAATGGATTATGGTGAATTTTTCTCCTTGATAGGAAATTTGACATCCATTTAATTTCTATTGTCTCTTATTTCTATGTATAATCTTGAGGTTGATATGATGGATGTGAAGACAACATTCCTTTATGACGATGTAGAGGAACATATATTTATATAACACAATCAAAGCACTACTTTGAGAAAGGTAAAGAATATTTGGTTTATAAGTTGAAGAAATATGTGTATGGTCTTAATCAAAATCCTAGGATTTGGTACCAAAAATTTGATTCTTTTGTGTTAATTTTGAGATTTATGAGATCTAAATTAGATAATTGCATCTACTATAAGATGGATAGCGATCATATTATTATTATTACATTATATGTTGATAATTTTTCTCAATAATGTGAAAGGTTTGATTTGTGAATTTAAGTATCAACTATCAACATAGTGTGAAATGAAGGACTTAGGATTAGATAGGTACATTTTGGAGATGGAGATCAAAAGATATAGAGTGAACATAAATATTTAGTTGAGCCAAAGTAATTGTATGTTCTTGTTATGACAGGGACAAAGTTATTTGATGAAAAATGTCTTTATCCTAGTAAGATTGAGTATATGAGCAAAGTATCTAATGGTACATCTTGGAGATGGAGATCAAAATAGATAGAGTGACTATAAATATTTAGTTGGACTAGAGTAATTATGTGCTCTTTTTATTATGGGGACAATGTTATTTGATGAACAATGTCTAATTCATCCTAGTGAGATTGAGTATATGACAAAGTACCTCAGGCTAGTGCAGTTGGGAGTTTGATGCATGCTATGGTCTATACAAGACTAGACATTGCTCAAGAAATGAGAGTCCTTATTTGATTTGTGGCTAATCCTAGATGAATATATCAGGATATTGTGTTCAAGTGTTGGGCTAAATATAAGAGGCATTGTAGTTCATTGCATGATAGTTAGAGTTCCATATGTATGTTAAAGACCCCAACCTTTCATACGAGGACAAATTATATTAAAGTCCAGTACCATTTTTTTCAGGATATGGTAAAGGATGGGAGGGCAATGTTGGAAAATGTTGATGCTTTATAAAATATTGCATAGATATATGGACAAATCCAATGAGCATATTAAAATTTAGGCTTTTTTATGAGTCTATGTGCCTATTAGCCCCTAGAAACTAGATCATGGTTTTGATACTCCCTTTTCTCTTGTAAGGTGTCCAAAAATATGAGACTTCAACCTTGCTCTTAATGTTAAAATAATAATAAAAAGTGTTTTTTTTGTTATAAAATAGAAAAACTCAATTTCTAGGATTTAGAGTTAGTTTTTTTCATCGAAACAAATATTTTGAGTTGTTCGACACCACCTCTAGGAGTGCTTGTTGCATAGGTCTCTTTGAGATCAACAATTTTTAAAAAGGGGGCCCAATCAGCCTCTTGGATCAAAAGTTATGGCCTCTAGAAGTTTGTATAAAAATATAAGAAACATGATCAACACATAATATACTTGTAAAGGGGGTTACACTTGTTGACTAACTTATGATGCATGTTATGCCACATCATAAGGTATCTTGGTTCGAGGTAATGGAACCAAAATAAAATTCCTAAGTAGGTGTGGATTATACTGAGGTTATGATAGGTAGAAGGAGTATGTTATTTTTAGCATGTAGACTCATCTTAAGATTTGGGTGTTGGATTTCTAAGTTAAGGATTTGGGTGCCATTTTTTGGGTTATTTTAGCTCACAATTTTCTAATTATCATTTGATGGTTTCATGTATTGCATCTTCTATATCAAGTGCTTGAGATGGAGGTTGTGTGAGAGTTTTGTAGATATTGTTAAGCTAACAAAATTACTTCAAATCTCTAGTTGGTGGTGCTTCTATAAATAGTTGCTTTGCATGTATATGGTATTTGAATTGTTTAAACTAAATAATACATCAAGCTACTCTAGTGTTTGGGGTTTTTCTCTTAAAAGGGTTTTCCTTGGATGTACACTTATGTTATTATAAATTATTTATTTTTTGTTTATGCATGTTTCTTCTTTCTATAATTGTTAAAGATCAAAATTTGCACAACATTCTCCTCAAAATTTTAGTGAAGAGGCATTTTTTTGTATCTTGCTTCCTTTTATCTACTTCACAATGGTGACAATGTTTAAAATCTTGTCCACTTTGGTGGAACCCAAGCTAGCCGACTTTTCTTAATATCCTTTTTAACCAAGGCCTCCCTATCAGATCCCATCTGGTTTATCGAGGAGTTGCAATTTCCCATTATCCTTTTTGTGGTCATATGGAAAAAATGAAGTGTCTATTTTGTTTTTTCCCATGAACTAAAGTTGCTTGGAGTTAAAGATTCATAAAAAAATTTAAAACCATTCAAACCTAAGCCCTTCTCTAGCATATGTTAATTTTTAGGTGACTAGCCCATCATCTGAGTAAGATATACTTAGAATTGGCATGCTTTTAAAGTAGAGATACTTTTCTCAATTTGGAACGAGAATTTTTCCTATTTTTCTAATTTTGTAGTGGATAAACATTTTTCTATATGTACTAAAGGTATTTCATGTTTTAATGATATGCTACATATCCAAGTTCAAGCCAATAAAGTGGCTCTTAAGGTTGCCCATTCACATACATTGAGTGTTGGGCTAACATCCCATGTACAATTACATGTATTCCCCATTCCTCCACCAAGAAGGATGCTTCTCTAACATGAGGATGTGTCTATCACCATGTGGGCATCAATGTACTTATAGTCATAGCTCTAGGCATGACCACCATGGACCCCAAAGCTCTCCACATTCTTGAATTGATGGATGGACCTTGTACTACCATGTGGACATTCCTTTGCTTCTCAATGTGGCCATGTTGGCTAGCCAAACTATGGAAATTCGCTTGGATCTATCGATTTTATCTATGTTGTGATTACTTAGCAAGATGAACATGAAGATTATAATTGTAGACATGGAAAATGTACAAATTCGTTTTGACACACCTAATCCTGATTACTAACAATGTTTCATCTCAGATCAAATTCTCAGCATTTCATCACTTTCTATCCTTTAATTCAATAAATTACTAGTTATTGGATTAAGTCTATCACCTCCTTTGATTAAATTAATTAGTTTAATTTAATTAACCCTACATTGTTGTTTAATTAAATAAATCATTTTATTTAATTAAAATATCTAAAGTCCTCCTATTAAATTAAATAAATTAAACCTTATTTGATTTAATCTAACACATTCCTTCTTTATTAAATAAATCAAATCATTTATTTAATGAATCATTTCCTCTCAATTTCTGACTTAAATCAATTCATAAATCTAAGTCTAAATTGTCACATCACCTAATTCTTCATTAAGTTAATCAAATCCTTGATTAAGTTAATCCTTCTCATTAAAATTCTCTAGAGAATGCAACTTGCACAATAAATCAATTACTTTGATTTATTAATTCTCCTATTTTCCCTCACAAAGCATCAAAAAGGGAATATTCCTTATTTGAATTCAAAAAGTCCAAGTGGACTTGGTCCTTCCAACAAGGCATTAAAAGCCTCTTACATGTCCTTGACCTTGAGCCAAGTGACATTAACTTCATTCCTTTTCCCTCTTCAACATGTCATTTCTCAAGTTTGAAATGCCACCTAATTGCATTTATTGGCACATTGGCCAAAACTTGCACATTCCTCATCCAATCACATTTGGACAAGTGGCACAATGCCATTGGACTATCTTTTGTCCCACATTGCTTATTTTCACTATCTCTTCCAAGATTTGAATCTATAAATTGGAGACTCTTCTCTTCAATCTCCATCCACAACTCATATGCAAAGTTACTCTCTTCAAGTGAGAACTGATTTTGTTATCTTCATCCATACATTCCTATCATTTTCACATTTGCACCAAGGTTATGCTCAAATCTCTTTGGAGATTTGACCATTTCTTCATCAATCCACATTGCAACCATAGGAATTGGGAAAGGGCCAATTGCAACATATCATTGGCACCAATTCCCCCATAAGATCTTTAACTTATTTGCTTAATTAGGATTTAATTCAAGTTTCTTGCTTCATGTTCTTCATTTTCCTAATTTTAGCTTAATAAGTGGATTTCATGGGGAATCCTTCAAATCTTTACATGTATTTTGATCTAACACTAACAATGTTTGACTTCTTGGTGCATTTGCAGGTTTAGGGGTTCACAATAATAACTCCATCACATGCTGGGAGCCTATAATACTAATAGTCAAGACCTCTTAGATGTTTGAGGTCCTCCATCTATGGTCGAGATTCACTCTTTCTTTCGCTAATATAGTCTAGGTAACTGAGTGGTTTGACCTATTTTCTAACTTTTTTTTCTGTGGTTATGACTTGAACATAACCTTCTAGAAGCGTGATTCGATTCCACTCATCTTTTATGTAAATTGTGTATTATATTTTTTATTATTGTAATACAAAAGTATAACACTTTTTATCATTAAGAATTTTTTTATACAAAAATATAGTACTGTTCATCATTAAAAACAAATAAATTAAAAATCATATACAAAAATAAAAATATCTTTTTGAATTATTTATATATATATATATATATAATTAAAAATTAAAACTTATGTTTATATATAAACAATAAATTATTCTAAAATAAAATAAAATAACTATAAAATAAATTAGATGTATTTAACATACATGAATTAGGGGTATAACGTGGGTATATTTTTAACACAATTCGTAAATGTTTTGTATTTATATACATCTTAAACCTCTAAAACCAAAAAAAGATGTAACTCCTCCGTAACTCAATGACAGAAAGAAATAGTCATGAAATTTAATGTCTACATTATTAGCGCATCTGACCTCTCTTTCTACCCACTTTCTACCAGTCTTCAACGACTTTTCTTGCTATTAACTTCGTCTTGATATTCCCCTGCTTCTCACATGCCTTCTTTCGACTCTATCGCATGAATATGGAAGCACTTCACATGGCTCTTACTCTTCTCCAACCTCACTTCCTCTTCTTTCTCGTAATTTCATTATCATGGTTGGCCTTTCACTGTAATGGAGCGTGTGAGGTTTTCAGCTGTGGGAATTACAGTTTGGATTATCCATTTGGAGGAAAGGGTAGCGGCTGTGGTGACCCTGCGCTTCAGCTGGAGTGTGATAATTCAACCCAGATGCCTCTAATTTCTATCGGTGGCTACCAATACTACATACGGGAACCCCACAATTACACCCAACCAGTAGCGGCACCATATCCTTACCCTCCCATGAGAATATTGTACAAGCAATTTGAGAAAAATGAGTGCGCTTTATCAGAGAGCGTATATGATCAATTCTGGAGTGCCAAGCAATTCCGTATTGTAGATGGATACACAAATATAACAGTGGCACAAATATGCTCTGGGTCGTATGGAGAGCCGTCCTCGCCCAATTTATTGTGTAACGAACATCGCTACTATAATGCCAGTCTTCCAGACTTAGATTGTCCATCGGACTTCAGGATTGCCGTGAATGGAACTGACTTAAAATTAAAATCGGTAGAACAACTGCCTGAGATTATTGGCGAAGGGGTCAATATAACATGGTATGATGCAAGCAAAGATTGTAATTATCCATGTTACGAGGCAGATCACATAAATTGTACTCATCTCAGAACCTCATCTTTCTGCTACTGCGATGCTATGTCCTATTCACAATGCTCCACTGGTAAGATTCCTATTAAATCCAGTTTCTTGAAATCAAATTACAGAAGCCAATATGCAAACTCTATATGTAAAGAATATTAAATTTTCTTATCTAAATAATCGTCTTGATTTATTAGTTGCACGTAAGTCCAAGAAGACCGTTGTTCTAGGTAAGTGCCGTTATCTCTCTTCTGTATCTTCATATTTCAGTGATGTCACTATAAACTATATGTCTGAGATCCAAAACATTCTATCTGATTTCAGGTGTGGCCATTGGAGGCGGTGTTTTATTCATAGCTGCGACACTGCTTGTGGGTTTTTGTTGCAAGAGATCATTGGCCATTAAGGAGCTCCAGCTTCGCATGGCCATGGAACCTTCTCTTACGAAAGTGGAGCAATTTCTTGATGATTATGCCCATGAAATGCCCAGCAGATATTCTTTTTCTCAACTGAAGAAGATCACCAGCAACTTCGCAGATAAATTGGGGGAAGGAGGTTTCGGTGTGGTTTATAAAGGAAAACTCCCCCGAGGTGATTTGGTGGCCGTCAAAATTCTTGATCAGTCGAGACACAGTGAAACTCAGTTTATGAACGAAGTTGCAACCATTGGAAGGATCCACCATGTTCATCTGGTCCGCCTGATGGGGTATTGTTTTGATCGATTTAGAAGCGCGCTCATATATGAGTACATGGTGAATGGATCTCTGGAGAAGTTCATATTTGCTGGAGAAAAGAGAGGAGGAATTCTAAATGGAGAACAGCTTTATTCAGTTGCTTTGGGCGCGGCTCGCGGAATCGCATATCTACACCAAGATTGTCAGCGGCGTATTGTTCATTTTGACATTAAACCGCACAATATATTATTAGATGAGGATTTCACACCAAAAATAGCTGATTTCGGTCTGGCAAAATTGTGTGGCAGGGGAGATGATCACATATCAATGACAGTAGCGAGAGGGACACCAGGGTATGTTGCGCCAGAGGTGTGGAATAGAAATTTGGGGTCTGTGACGGACAAATCAGACGTTTACAGTTTTGGAATGGTATTATTGGAGATTGTTGGAGGAAGGAAGAATATTGATGTCCAAGTAAGCCGATCCAGCCAATTGTATCTTCCAGACTGGGCATTCAAGTTGATCCAGAATGGGCAGATGGAGATGATGTTAAAAGGTAAAAGAGGAGAAGAAATAAAATGGGAAGATGAGGAAAAGGCAAGGAGACTGGCTAAAGTAGGACTGTGGTGTATTCAGTACGATTCAAGAGATCGACCGAACATGAGCAGAGTGGTTCAAATGTTGGAAGGAAATGGCGATGATGTGAGTAATCCTCCCCTGCCTTTCAACTCGGCCCCTGCGTATCAAGCATTTTCCACCGAAGACTTTTCTTCCACCGCGTAGAACTGCCCTTCAGACACGCATTGACTTCAGAAGTCTCTATGGTGATTATTGTGGAAAACGAGTGCAGTACAATTATTGCAGATAAAAAATAAAAAATTGGTTAAATACAATCTATGAGGATGATGATATGTCATAAAAAAATCAAATTGGTTGAGTATAATTGATGAGGATGATGGTACGTGATTAAAAAAACCATCCACCATTCAGAATTTCTGAAGGTGCATTTGGGTCAGGTTCAACACTTAGTTGATTTTGACAGATAGGATCCCCTTGCATGTGGCTGCTTGTCTAAATTACAACTTTTGGTTCAGATGTTGCTTACTCATATTGTTGTAATCCATTATACAAAGGTAGAGATGCCATCATCTATGTAATCTAATTGCTTCTATCACAAAAATAAAAATAAAAAATAAAAAATCATGTCTTTATCTTTTATGTATTGTATTTCTTTTCCAACATCTGGGACATGTCGTAGAAATGCAAGCTTTTAATTACAAACAGCTAACACAATAGATTGTTTTTTTCCATACAATAAAAAACTAGAGGGCTTGAGATAAGGAGATTTATAAACTAGCAATTGGACTTACGTGGTTATATGTTGCCAAGTGGCTAAACTAGAAATCACACCTTGTGCAATGGGTATGCTAAAAAGATGTGGAAGGTCAATTAGCAATTTTTTTCTATTTTTTATATACATTCATGTAATACATGAGGTCAATTGGTAGGCCATTTAGCAAAAGATGTTGTGTGTGCAACCGAGGTATCGATGGAAAAGTGATAGCTTTGGATTGTTTGTACATCCACTTACACTAACCTTATATATTATGTAATATTTTAAATTTAGTCTCCCAAGTGTGACATCCTTAGAATGCACAAAAAATAAATTATATATATAATACTCCCTCTCTTTGTATGTGTGTCTCTACCTCTCTTTACACCTCTCTCTCTCTCTTCCTCTCTCCCTCCCTTCATTCTTCTCTCTCTTCTCTCTTACATATAAAGAGTGATTGAGTTTACATGTCAAGTGCCACCAATTAGATGTACATTCATAATGTGGTAGACCATTTGATTTCACTTTAACTAGTGTAGCCTTCACGCCCTCATTTTTCTTACCTAAAAATTGACGAGCAAAGTCCATAGTGCATTATATTTAAAACTTGCAAGAATACAAGTGTATCCATGTGGAGATGCATGGACCAATTAGTAGCTAATACATCAACAAGGATGTTAACATAGGTTGGCACCTAGTATAATGGATATATCTTTGATAAATCTTGGATCAACAATAATGTTTTAATAAAATATGAAATTATTTGTAATCAACATATGTCCTCATTTTAATTTTGTAGAATCACATATGCACTATGCTTTACTTCCTTTATTCTTGTATCCTTCTCAAGATAGAAGATATCTAGAAGTGATCAAAGCATTAAAAAAGGGATAATTAATGTGGAGTTGCACTTTTTTATTTTCCAAAGAAAAGTTTGTATAACCACTTGGAAATATAGAGCTAGGAACAACATTATTCTCCAAAAATCTCATTTTTTTCAATGATTTCATTACTAAGTGCACATTCCTTTTAGTGTAAAGTAAATTGTTAGGATTTAGTGATAATTAATTTTGAACAAGTTTTATTGTTTATATAGATTAGTAGTGTCAATTACAACACCAATTAACCAAAAATGAGCACAATTGTAGTTTCTCACTGTAGCTTCTTAGTAGTTGTGTGTTTCTTTTATTCAAAATTTGTTACTATTATTCTTCAATAGCTAGCCTTTTGTTTGCATATAGTAATCTTGAATTCTCATTGAGCTTATAAGTTTAAGAGGAACGAATTTGTGCATCACCTTTGGATTTATACGTTAAATTGTTAGACTTCTATGAATAGTGTCATTGCTAGGTCTTCAAGTCCAATTGTTAGGCCATTAAGTAAATGATGGTGTAGACTCAATGTACCTCTGCATAGAAATATGGTAGCTATTAATTTTTGGCATATACAAATTTTTATCACTTTGAGTTTGGGCTCCATGTGTCATCCATTAAATTCAAGTTCATGATATAAAGATTCATTACTTGTTGCCAAAAAATGATGGGTGAAGTCCTTTGTAGTTGATGCATTGACAAGGATCTTGCAACATAGATTGATAAGTAGTTATGGTGGATAACATACATAGCATGAAATTGATTTTTCCAAAGAATTTTTAGTGTTATGATACTTCATTGTATATTTGAACTTGATATTGATACAATTTTGTGATGATAAAAATAGACCTTTCTTTTGTAATAAGATAAAGTGTTCATAGTTTTTAGAATGCTAAATTCCAACTCATTGATGCCTTGAAAAATATGTAGTGGAATGATTATTATATATAAAGATAAACAATCTGAATGTATTAGAAATTACTAATATCAAAAAAATTCTTAGGCAATCAATGGCTTAAAAGTAGATCCAAGTTGTTCTTTTGAAAAGATGGTGCCTCTTAATTGCAAATGTTACACTTTATTTTTCTTTGCTTTCTCATTATTAAAATCCATGAAAAATAGAGAAGGGAATGTGGAAAGAGAGATAGAACATAAGGAAGAGAGAGAAGAAAGAGAAATAGAGAGATAGAGAGATAGAGAAAAGTAGGAGAGAGGGGGCAAGAGAAAAAGAGAGATAGAGGAGACAAGGGATATATATCTAGAAAATTAAAGAGAGATAAATATATATATGTATCCCTTTATATAGAGAGAGAGGATGGTCCATGAGAGAGAAATAAGAGATATAAATGGAAAGGGATAGAGAAAATAGAGATTAACTTTCAATCAACTATTTTGTGCCAACAATCTAAAGATGACACATGTCCATGGAGATCTCTCTCTCTCTCTCTCTCTATATATATATATATCCATGCCCATCTTCCTCAATGTTAATTTCTCTACCAACATTTATAACTACAACATCTAATATGTCATTCGCTCATTGATGAGCACTTCTACCAATTGTAAATGTTAAATATGATCATCTTAGATAATAAAAATCAAATAATAATTTTTTATATTATAATATATATAGAAAATTTAATTATATATCTAATGTAGAGCTTCCTCTAATGCCTAATTAACTGGTACAAATGATCATGAACATGGCTTAATGGACCTGAAGATCCTAAACTAAGAAACTCATCATTTAAGAGAGGGATTCATTGAATTATCAACCAGGGAGTCATAGGCTTTAGATGATGCTAGAAATATATATGCATTCATGAATTCTAAACATCCTACATCGACTAAGTATAGGTGAATTAAACATAAATAAATGCATTAAAAGCTTTAACTCAAATTAACTTCTATTTCCCAAAAAAGATTAAATGAATACACACAATTACCTAACTACTATGGGTACTTAATTCTAATGATTGTAACCAAATAACTATTATACTACAGTATGTTTGTTGGCTAACGAATTTGCACCTTTTAATTTTTTATATAATTTTAACTCTTTGCCTAAAATAGATGCAATCAATTTCCAATAGTTGATTTAATTGTTTCTATGGAAAATAATTACTATTTGAATTTTTGATAGCTACAACTCCCTCTTAGATTATCAATAGAACCTTGAAACTAAGAATTTAAAATGATATATATTTTTTATTAGAAAGCAGGAAAGGAAAGAGCATTCAACATTAGAAAGATTTCAAGTGTTGAAATTAATGAATGTTAGAATGATTATAAATTCTAGTATGTACAAGACACAATAACAACTCATATAAGTGAATGAAATGATCAACTCAATATATCCCCAAAACTGAAATCAATCATCTAAATGAAATCACCATTCATTCACACAAAAATGATATAACTCAAATAATTAATCAAACACACAAATTCAAATAAATTCTTCTTTCATTCAAATGACATACTAGAATGCAAACATACATAGAAGTTTTCAATTATTTTTCTACTATATCAAAATTATGGTGAATTTTTAAGAGAGTTTCAAGTTCATTATAAGTATATAAATACCAAACGGGTATAACCGCTTCTTTTAAATAACTTCCCAATTTAAAGAGATTCTTTTAATTCATAACATAAAGTTCATAAAATATCATGAAAGAAAATAAATCATCATTGGAGTGGCACTTAATTTGTCACTCTTCGGTTGACCAAGATGTCAATGTGGCACTCCTCACTCTATATGCATAGTAGGCTTTCACAATAGGTGACATCTCTTCATGTTGAGGGATGATGCCATTTTTAGCTTTGAGTTTCTAGAGAGCTTTATTTGCCCACTTCAAGTTTTCCTGTATAAGTTGTAGCAAGCCCAAAAAATTGGAACTAAACCAAGTCAATACCGTTGATATTCCTTAGACTCTCAGCATTGAGCTATCGCCTATCACAAATATTATCAATCATCCTCTTGAAGCTCCCCCTCAATAATTTTTCATCTTCATCCTCATTGTTTCCTTCTTTCCTAAAGTGCAGGTCGATTCCCAATAGGTTCTTTTGAATTTTGTCCCTAACAGTGTTACATTTAGTTAGTACCTTGCCAAACTCTTGTATACTCTATTTGTGGATGAAGAAATTCCATTCTATACTCTTCTTCCACATGACATGTGATCGATTGTATACAATATTAGGGAGAATTTTCTCACTAACCAACCTTTCAAGGCCTAATTCTAGCATCCCTTTGAAGTCACCAAGGGTTTTTGTCCACACAGTTTCCTCATGTTTGGTCATGGAAATGCCTTTATCCACTTCAACTTTCAGGGCATCCATATCTTTACACACCCTCTTCATATCAATAATTAATTAGCTCCCTTTGTTTACAATGTTAGTAGCCCACTCCTCTGCAACCTTCCCAAAGGATTTATATTTCAGCATTTTATCCATTACTTCTTTCCTCATTGATGATGTTTGATCAAAAGCAAATTTTTCTTGGGAAATTGGCTATAGAACAATATCAAATACCGATCTTAAGCATTCAGTCAGAAGTTTCACCTAACTCTTTAGTTCATCCTTTATTTTCTTATCTTTGGCTATCCTTTCCACCAACCCTGATGTCGTCACCTAAAATTTGTGCACATCTCCATCCCTTATTGAAGGACCCAAGTTCACTCTAGTGACATTGAAATCACTAGCAATAACTTGGCTTGCTTTTTTGTACGAAGGGATGCGCTACTTCTACACATATTCCCAGAGCTATCATCCTCAAGCAGTCTAGATGTAGTTTTCAACTTCTTGGGCTTTGGAGATCTCTGAATTAGTTGACCAACAACATCTTTCTCTGGGAGGCTCACTTGGATAGTTTTTCTTTTCTTGGATAAGGTTTTTTCACGCCATGAAGTAGCAGTGGGTGTTGTTGCTAACCTAGAACTAGGAGAACCAAATTGAAAAACCCTTCTCAAAGGAGAAGTAGTTGATGGCCTATCTTCAGGGGAAGAAGTGGGAGTAGGACCTACCCTAGGAGAAGTGTGTGTTTCTTTTGGGGGAGAAGATTTAGGAGAAGAAGAGGCACTTTCTTGAGAGGGGGAAGTGGAAAAATTGACCATCTCTTCTTCTTATGCTACTTATTTTTAATTTTCTTGTTGTGAGGGATCTAGAGCATCTTCTCCACATGTCCTTTTTGGCAATTTTTTCTCCTGAGGTTCACCATCACTGGACCACCTTATCCCTTTGATGGCATCTATTGTGTAGAGGAGGTTTGCATACCTAAGGAAGAAAGCCTTTGGTTGCTCTCATTTTGAGGCTAAGTATTTTGTGACCTTGGAGGAGGAGATTTTTTTGTATTCTTCTTCTCCACCCATTCTTTTGTCCTCTTTAAGACTACATTGGTCTTTGCTTTAATAGTTTCAATTTCTTTGATACTCTTATTCATAGATACAATAGGCTGAGTTTGAATATGGTTAACAAAATTCAGATCCAATAGGTCAAATTTTTCATCCTCTATACCTTGGATATCCTTATCTAAATTGAATGTAACAATTTATCTTAGAGTTAGCCCCATCCATCTTCTCCTTTGCACTTCATATTCACAACACAATCAACCCAGTAGTCTTCTAAGTGTGGAATACGATTGAAACTAGGGAATACTTGCAAATTATGGGTATGTGCACCAAGTTGTGACACAAAAATGGCTCTTAAGATGCCTCACTTTTTCTAAAATTAAAAAAAATTGATGTTCAACGAGAAAATGAAGATAGTTACGCTCAAAATTTGAAAATGCAACAAGAGCAAGAGTAGTAATGCTCTGAATCTACTTTCTAAACTACTTTTTTTTTTTTAAATAGTGAATATTAAGGGTTTGAAAAAGAGGGGCCATACAAAGTGGTCCTACTTTTATAAAAAAGGGTGATCCCACAATACTGGTTTACAATTTTTGGGCAAACTGGACACCGAACTAATTTCTTTTAACTAAATCTTCACTTTCAGGCTCCTATAGCAGCTAAACCGTGAGGAATTTGAAGATGATGAAAACTAGTGATTTGTGATGTTTTGTCTATAGATTCTAAATATATATTTTTCAATTTTTTTGGAATCGGATTGCACTTATTTTTCCATCTCCTTCAAAAACTAGTTTTTTTAAAAAATCAACATTTTTAAGGAGTGACGCTCACTATATACAACATAATTTTTTTTGTATGAAGGACAAAATTCTATTTTTTTGAATTTAGATTTGTAACTATGATATCTAGCACTTTCATTTGGTTTTATAGTGTTTTATTGAATATTTTTTTCTCAATCAAGTTTTGAAGTCCAACCAATTACAATTCAGACATAAGCGGACTGTATACAACATAACTTTTTGTGTATGTATCAAAATTCAATTTATATTTTTAATGGATCAAGGACATCAATACCCAGCCCGAACATATTTTTAAAATTTTTATTTTGATAATCTGATATTTTTCCACGTGTGCAGAACAAAGAGCTTGATTTTCGGTGAAAAACCTATGTTTAATAAAACTAAAAAAACACATACATAATAAAACCAAAACATATTAGAATTATATTCGTTGGATAGCTCGTTTTGAGGAATACCATCTTCCAGTTGGATCTGTGAAGTCTCCTCTATTTTCATCCTTAACCCGAGCTTCGAAGGGAAAAAATATGGACATTTTTTTGTGTTGGAGGGTGGGAAGGTGGGAAAAGGGGGGTTCGCTCGAACCAAGGTTCGAGAGAACTCCCTTTACATAATGGGAAATGTGGGTTCCCACATGCAAAGGGGTTTTCTCAAACCCTGGTTCGAGTGAACCCGTTTTTGGTTCGTTCGAACCTTGAGTTCGCTCGAACCCCTCAAAACGATTTTTTTTGCATGGGTGAGTTTTTTTGGAAGTTTTCCTTCCTCACTCGAATTGTAAACCACTTTTTTGGGTGCACCCAAAGCATAGCGTCTATTGTGGCCCCCCTAAAAAGATTATTTTTTTTAGAATTTCAAAAATCACTACGATGAGAAATTACCTAACACCATGTAGTTTATGCCAATTTTTTGGCTATTTTTTAATGAATTTATAATATTTTACTAATTTTTGAAGTGGACGCAACCTGAAAAGTAGAAATTTGAGCATTCTACCCCCTTAAGTTTTTGAAAACTAATCGAAAATATTTTTCTTCAATATAGGTAGAATGGATTCTAGTTTCTAAAAAATGTAATTTGTTTCAAAATTTATTGAACAAGTAAAAATATATACCCAAACCAACACATGTTGGTTTTTGACAAAAAAATAGAGGCACTAACAAGAGAAGTTATAGATGAAAACCTTAACATAATCAAAACATACAAAATTATATGATTAGATAGCTAAGAGAGAGCATAATGTCATCACAATATTTTTATAAATTTGCATTGAAACACGTGCAAACCCGATTGAGAGCACGACCAAAAATATGTGAAATTTTGTTACCCTTTCAAAAAATCATGTCCTTGGCATGACATGATCATCAACTCTTTGGGTTGGATGCCCAAGGAAAAATACAACCCTTTGGGTTGGTATTTCTCAATGCAACCCATTTGGCGAGTGCCAAATTTGGTGCTTGCTAAATGTGAAGCATGAATTTTTAGAACACATTTTGCTGAACTCTTTCTTTTTTTCTTTGTCTTTGTCTTTGTCTTTGTCTACCAGGGAAACTATATACATGAAATAAACATTTAAGTTATAGTTGGAATTTACATATGGACATTTACTTTCTTATCCTTTAAGTTATATTTCATGTATATAGTTTTAGGATGTTTGAGAGTGTTTTTAGATCTCTTGGAGTTATAAAACAAATTCTAGTTTTTGGAAGATCTTATAATTTTTTAAAATTAGTAAAATTTCAATAATTAGCATGTCAAATTTCAATAATCAGGAGGTCAAATTTTAGTAATTAGCAAGTTCTATTTGTTATCAATAGGATTGAACCCGTGTGAAAGAAAAAATTCCTTTCAATCTTATGTAACATGAGAATAATTTCAAGTTGTGGGTACCCTATGTTGACAGTAGACCTCTAGATTATAGGTCGGCTTCCTTTACAATTTTCTAATGTTTGACTGTAATTTTAATGGAAAATGGGAAGAAAGGCTTGAATTGAATGCATAAACTAAAATTTAAACTATGGTGATGCACCTAAATGATGATAAAGCATGTAATTATATTCACAACTATATCTCCTACAATCTGTTTTCATAACTCAAACTGAACAACTTAATCAAATAAGTGTTTCACAAAAGGGCCTACAAATAAATCCTTTATGAAGGAAAATAATATTTCCACAACCTAAACGGAAAGAAAAACTGTAGCATGATCTATGACCTATGATTAAATATGTTTTTGTGTACATCCATACATTAATGAGATCTAAACTTAAAGGGTTATGATTTAAAACACATAAAATTCACATCTAAATTATTATCAGAAGAAAAACACCTAAATGTGAGAAGGTAAACACTTGATTTCAATAAGAAACAATGAAGGAATCTTTGCTAAAAAACAACCTCAAGTAACCTATAAAAGCCATTGCATAATAATAATTGTGTAAAGATTTAAGTTACAAGATCTCTCTTTGCATAATGAAAAGGGAAAATAATCAAGAACTAAGGAAAAGGACTAAGTCTTTTCCTCTATATACAAAAGGCAGGCTTCAATGTGCATGAAAAACACTAAAGTGCAACTAAAGTTCAAAAATATCACCACCTCCAAAAGATCCACGAGTAAAAGAGAAAAGCCTAAAAAAAAGGGATTGAAACTGAAGAAAATTGAGCAAAAATAGGCTCAAACTCCCTCTCACAACCAGTTTGACCAAAGTTGACCTCAAAACTGCATGAGATAACTGGAAAAAGTCTCTAGTTCAACTCTGAATTCATGAAAATATCCTTCAATTCCACCTCCTCGCATGATCAGTTCATTGCCATTCAATCTTGAGTTCCACTCCCGTCTTGGTTTTGCATGATTTTGAAGACTTAAGAAGATTTTAGTTGTCTCCATACTTGTAATTTGTATGATCAATTAACTGCCCTTTCCTCATTTGCATAACTTTGAGATAAAATAAACGATTTAGATAAATATTAAAGTCAGTCAATTATGACCTACTTCAATAAGTGTTATGGAATTGCTTATTTTTACATCTTCATGATAAATATTAAAGTAATTTGTAAATTACTACTTTAATATTTGTTAACATTTTAATTTTTTGCTTCAATCTCATGCAAGGAAAGGGCGACTTGATTGTTTGATATTTCATGCAAAATGATTAAGAGGGTAATGAATTCACATCATAAGTATTAATATTGTGCACAAGATTTAATTTAAAGGAAAAAATGCCTTCAAAATAAAATTTCCCAACCTAGGGTAAAAGAAACCCTAATGGAAAAACCACGACCAAGTCTTTTCATTTCATTTGCATTCACTATTTGTTTGAGGCGTCACCAATGGAGAAAATAGGGTTTGAACTTGAAATTTTTGGAGATTTATTGAAGCTTCTTCCTGTAGAAATATGTTGAAGCCACGCAGTATGCTCTATCTCTTGCATAAAATTATTAGATTTTCTCATTATCTGTGAATAGATGGAGGTTTCAAACTCATTCATGCCAAAATGATGATCATATTCTAGTTTTTCTCCTTGATTCATGGCTGTGACCTCTGGATAAAATTTTCTAAAGTCTCTTTAACAAATACAATGCTTACATATCTTGGTGTCATTGCATTCCTTTATTTCTCCAATCTTTCAAGCCTCCTTCTTAGAGATCATGGTTGTAGCTTCTTTGCACTATGTATCCTCTCTTCTTATCAAGCTACGAGCTTTATTCTCTTTTATTTCTTTCATTTCAGTTTGTTGTTGAGGATTATTCCTGAAGCTCAAGTTGTGGCTTTTATGTTCACATTATTCTTGGTGCTTAACTTGTTTTGGATTTGTCAATCTACCTTTGTATAATTCATGAGAAGTATCCCCGCCAACAACTATAGCATCCACTTTAGTTGTGCGAATTTGAATTTCCATGAAAGGGCATTGCACAATAGTGACACTAAGATCAATTATCATATGTAAACTTTCATACCCATTATCCTTCGGTTTAACAATGTAGTCTCTGAAGCTTTTATGGCACTTCTTTCCACATAGACTGAATAAGTTCATGTGCCCTATAGCATGGTTTCCTTCCTCTCTCCTACACATCCTTATCACCTGCAACATTCATTTTAGTCCCCAAATACCTATAGAAAATTTGATGATTGCCCTGTTATGGCTAATGGTTCTTCACAGTCCCCAAATACTTGTAGACAATTTGATAACTATCATACTCATCATGTGAACTTGAATTTAACATTTTCCTTTAAGTTGATTATGAGTATTGTGCTTTATGGTGGATTATCCCTTGTGCATCTGTTGAAGCGCTCTCTCTTCTATTCATTACCACTAGCCTTTGACCTATAGGCTATCATGTCACTTTGACAATGTTGTCACAACAAAGCTCAAACTATCTTTTGGATACCATGATCTCTGAAAATTTGTCTCTATTACTTGTTCATTGTCACTTGTGATGATTGTGAATCCTGGCTATAACATGGTTTGCTTATGGGCCTATCACTGTATATTAAATTTTTCATTCTATACTTGACCTTTCCATGTATTGTCTTTATCACTTGACCTCACCACTTGCAGATGTTTCCTGAATGCTTGTAGTTTGTCTCAAACTGTCTAAGATACTCTCAAATATATAACAATTTTCCATTAATTCTATTAAACTGTTTCAACCTTGATCTCTAAGCTCATAGGGAAAATGCACAAGAATAATTTTGAAGATGATTAACAACTCTAACATATGTTTTTATAAATTTTTCCATTGGATTGACATGTATGAATATCTTTATCATAAGCTATGACTTCTCTTAAGACTATTTCTTGACTTTCCAAAACTATCATATAGGTCATCTTAGTATACACAACTACATGCCTTCAATCCCCTTATATCATTGTCCATCCTTGGTGGGCAGTGACTATTTTGATGTTTGGCATTGTATTTTATGCATATGATAATTATTCCTTCATAACCTATATGACAATCTCATCTTGAAGAGACTATCCTGTTAAAGTTCTCATTAGAAAATCAGAATTCTCACTATCCTTATATTGTGATTGTATTAGACAAACATTTGTTATTTATGGCAATGACTTAGTAAACTCACTGTCATGAATGATGAAAACTTTCCCAATGTGACCATAATATAAGTATATTCCTATCCAGCCAATCAACAAGTTTTACAAGTACTTCTCTCAAAATTCCAATAGTAATAACTTCTGCATCAACTATGTAATTTGCATATCTATCTTGACATATTCTTCCATGTACTTTTCAATGAAGTGATCAAAGGATTTAATGCATTTTTGTTCAATAAGTGTCTTGCATAATATCTGTTCTTAAAAGCTTCTATAGTATCTTCTCTAAAAAATACTCTTGCCGATTCATGCTTAGTGGTCATATCTAACATTTCTTAGAGTATTGCTGAGATCAAAAAATCTTCTCTTTTCCATCCTTGAGACCTTTGTCCTTCAAGGACCTATATGATAGTCACCTAAGGCTCTGCCCTTATATTCACTTGATATTGCATAATATTCTTACAATGATACCGGTTGTTACTATTTCTACATAGATCATGATCCTCTTGCACACTTCAATGGTAAATAGACTTTGGTATGATTGTTATCTCAATCATTCATAATTGTCTTTAATCAATTACATAAGAGATTGATCTATTGTCCCTTTATAATGAATGGTCTACTCATCATGTATGATGGTTGACTCCTTAATGATGACACTATCCTTGATGACTATCACAAACATTGGATTGCTCTCTTAAAAATGATGTTGAAGTTGTACTGTTATTCCATTGTGATTGATCATCATTTGTTGCCCCTTTTTTGAAGTTACATGAACATTGTGATTGATTTCTTTTACATGTTGCTTATGTCATTGTTATGTGTTGGGATCAACCCTTGTGGGAGCCACATTTTCCACCACACATAACCTTTGAGCAATATCTGAATGATATGATTGTACCTATACCTACACATTCAACAAAAAAAGTTAGATAAATAATGAAAAGTTCAATGCCCTCTTGATGATTTTCTTTGGATATCTTGGATATAGTTGTTCATTTTGATTTTCTTGATTAGTTATAAGGTAACAAGTACTGCTTTATTAGAGATGCATAGGATTTGTATGGAACCCCGAGCTCTAACATCTCCTCTTCTTTGCAGATTTCTTTCTTGGAACAACAACTAGACAACTTCGATGATGTTAGCACAACCTCCAACAATGAGATTCATCATTCACAAGGCAATGATGGGTCCCATATCTAATTATATGCATTTTATTTTCCTTGTAATTACTTTCTATTTTATATCTCTCAGTACAGTTACTCCCACAACTTGTGTGGGATTACAAAAACATTTCTTTTTAATTAATCAACTATTTCATAAAATGTAATGACTTGTGTATTTTCATTTGAACTTGTTTCAGTTACATAATATGAAATAACTAAATGAAACTATTTAAAGCATATGTTTTGTAATCATGAATAATAGCAACAAGATACTTGAAACATGAACTATAGAAAAAGTTTAGCTTTAGAACCTGATAAATATTTGAATGTCTGGTTTTCTTATCTGATTTGCTCAAGTGTAAATTTTTTTCTCACCCCAGTTTAATAACTACCGAATAAAACTTTACTAATTTAGCTGGTAGCTAAAAAATTAGTAACAGTATCATCTTTCTATCTCTCTATTTCACTCAGTGTTCATCTCTTATGCTCTAGACCTCTCTCTCACTATCTCTCTCTCTCTCTCTCTCTCTCTCTCTCTCTCTCTCTCTCTCTCTCTCTCTCTCTCTCTCTCTCTCTATCTCCCTACCTCCCTCTCCTTACCTCTCTACATCTCTTTATCTCTCCCCCTCCTTCTCTCTCTCTCTCTCTCTCTCTCTCTCTCTCTCTCTCTCTTCCTTCCACCCACCTTCGCTTTCTACTTCTCAATATCTAACCTATCCCTCTATCCCCCTTTCTCTCTCCCTCTCTCCCTCCTTCCCTCTCTCAATATATAAACCTTCCTCCTTACCTCTCTAATTCTCTCTCTCTCACTTCTCCCTCCCTCTCTCTCAATCTCTCCTTCCCTCTCCACTCTCTTTCTCTTTGTCTCACCTCTCTCTCACTTCTCTCCCTCCCTCCCCCCCTACCTTTTCCTCCCTCTCTACTTCTCTTTATCCCCCCTCCCTCTCTCTATAAGGAAATATAACTGTGGAAATTCCTTCCTAATGCCAATTTTATAGGAGAGATACAAAAATTTGAATAAATTTTTTCAATTTATAGTTCACTTAAGATGCACATTGAATAACAGAATAGAGAATTAAAAAATCACACAATTTGAATACTAGATTTATCGTGGGAAAACCCTTACGGGAGAAAAACCCACACACCAAGTAAAGATCACTTTGTATTATATTAAATACAATTACATACAAAGTTATAGAACTTATACTTTTAGATGTTCATTCATAGTACAATTATGGTAGCATTTGATTACACAACTCTTTGACTCATTCACCTCTTTGTTATAGTAATCCTCTGCTCCAATGCATACATTCACAGTATTCACATTATAGACTTTTTCCAAACATTCAAGAAACCAATCATTTCCAAGAAACATTTTTTTCCAAATTCTATTGGTACCAAACCATCAGACAAAACGTAACTATCATAGCTTCCAAGTTGTATTGGGATATCGAAGAGAGTGGAAACCAATTCTCATCAAACTCCAACAGTCACCTTGACATGACTCTTGTTAGTCAATGCTTCACCAACACTTCGCATCAGAACATCGATCAGACAATAATTAATCTCTCTTTGTCAAACTCTTGATGTTATATCAATATGGTTATTACTTGCCAAGCTTTGACTATGGTCTCCACCACCAGGATGTCTCCCATGTCATCGATATCCTCCATGTCACTGTTACACAACTGATCATGGCTTACTTGTCATAGGCTCTGCCTATCAGATCATCGAAGGGACTGACTTCTAGCTTCCTTCAAAATCTACTATTTTGTTTGATGAAGAAACTTGGTAACCTTGAATACTCATCAGAAGATCAGAGGGACTCCATTTCGTGTCCCAAAGACATAACACTGTCACACTGATAGAGTGTTAACTACTAATGCATATTCGCCAAGGAATTAATTGTTAATTTCTAACACACAACCATGAACACTTAGTAAATAGTCCATTGGGACTTCGATGGGAGAGAACTCAAAATCCCATCAACATAGCATTGTCAAACTGATAAGATTTAGACCCAAATGCCAATATATTTGAGGCAATAATTTCTCAACATTCTCCCACTTGATGAAGAATGTATTGGCACCTCACAATGCTCAAAGTCATTAAATGTCAAAGGCCCCAAGGCCCATTAAACATGAAAGGAAACCATGTACACGAAAGCAACTTCCTACACTAATCAAAGCAGGAGTGTATAGAAAAACTTTCATTTTAACACCTTTAAATAGTTACAGTAATGAGAAACACATAGGAATAGTGAAATAGAACAACTTGATGTAAGTTCAAATCTAAGAGAATTTCAACATCATAATAGTATGAGAAACACAAATCATAGAAAAAATATAGACAAAAGAGAAGTAGACAAGATATACATGGGGAAAACCCTTTCGGGTAAAAAAAAACACCCTCCAAATGCACAGTACTAGTGTATTACTTCAAAGAAGAGTTAAAATACACCCCAAGGATAATGATTCTTGAATAAATGTTTCACACCAAACATCTATTTAGGATTCAAACCATTTTCACTTTAATAGGCCTACAAACAAACTATGTATTCTACAATGCAAGGCATCCTATTTATAAGAGATACAAGCTTGTAGAGGCTTCTAGAAGATTTTAGGAATCCAAACCCATGTGGAAATAGTATCTCACACCATAGGCATGATTTGGACACTTGTACAACATTCTCTTACACCTCTTATAGTTTTCATAACATGCAAAACCTCTCTCCAAGCTTGGGCGCCTAGTTCATGCTAATAGTGGGTTATGACAAATGTCATAGAAACTATCATAACATGTGCCATAATAGTTTGTAACACTTACAACACATTCAAAAAACAAAGAATAAGTCAAACATGACTATCACACTTATTCTTTCACACTTTTTTCATACCCCACTAAGGCACCACACTTTCTCCATGAAAAATATACCTTATGACGCGTCATAAAATATGTCATAAAATGACACCAATTGTCCTAGAGGTCCATGATTCCAAGATGGGATGCCTACCTCCACATGTGTTGAAGATGTGTCATACAGTCACCTCCAATGGGGATGCCACCCAACCAGTAGGTCCCAATTAATGACATGACATTATAAGCAATTAAATAAAACAAATAGATACAATAATACATTAAATAATTCAATGTTAGGGCTCTAAGGTTGAAATGCCTTTCCCAACATTCTCCCACTTGTTGAAGACTTGCCAAGAGTCATATTAAATCAACGGCTCAAGGCCCCAAGGCCCATATATTCAGAACACCATCTAAACATTTCTGTGCTCATTGGTTTTGTCAATGTCTCTACAATATTTGTCAAAGTGTCAACCTTTTCTAGGTTCAACTTTCCATCTTTTATCATATCATGAACAAAATTATACTGTACATCAATGTGCTTTGTTCTAGCATGGAAGGTAGGATTCTTTTCTAAGCATATCACACTTTGACTGTCACAAGAAATAGTAATTTGTCTTGCATCTAAACCAATATCAGAAAACAATATCTTAAGCCAAATGGATTCCTTACAAGCATGAGTGGCTGCCATATACTCTGCTTCTATCATGGACAAAGTGACTACAACCTGTCGCTTACTCATCCAACTGATAACACCACCAAACATCATAAACCAGTGGATCTTCTACTATCAATGTCACCTTCCCAATTTGAATCCACATATCCTCGAATACTCACAAAATGCTGAGGTCTAGTAGGATAACCATGAAAACACAAGGCATACTTAGAAGTTCCTTGTAAGTATCCAAACACTCTCTTAACCACATCCCAATGCATCTGTCCAAGATTAGCCATGAAATGGCTAAGGACTCCCACTACTTGGGCAATGTTTGGTCTCATACACACCATTGCAAACATCAGATTTCCAACTGCACTTGCATATGGTACTCTTGTCATGTCTTCCATCTCAGTAGGAGATGTTGGACAATCATTCACAAAAATCTTTGTTGCTTGCATCACATGAACAACTAACTGTCTGCAATCTACCATGTTGAATCTCTCTAACACCAAACTCACATAATTTCTCTGGCTTAACCAAAGCTTTTTGTTAGCTCTGTCTCTCATGATTTCCATTCCTATAATGTACCTAGTTGCACCTAGGTATTTCATTTCAAACTGTGTTGACAACTAAAACTTCAAATCTAAAATCATACTTTTACCATTCCCAATAAACAACATATCATCTACGTATAGAACAATAATGAGAATGCGACCACTATTAGTTTTAAAATTAACACAATGGTCAGATTTAGATCTTTGAAACACCAATGACAACACATAAGTATCAAACTTCTGATACCATATTTTGGGAGACTATCTCAAACCATAAAGATATTTCTTCAGTTTGCAAGACAAATTTTCTTTACCTATTACAATGAAGTGCTATGGCTATGACATGTATATCTCTTCCTCCAAATCATCATGAAGAAATGTTTTCTTCACATCCATCGGTTCTACTTCTACGTTATGTTGTGTTGCAAGTGATAACAAAATTCAGATAGATATTAGCTTTGCTACAAGAGAGAATATCTCCCCATAATAAATTCCATCCACCTGAGAGAACCCCTTAGCAACCAACCGTGCCTTATACTGCTCAACACTGCCATTAGGACAACACTTTTTCTTGATAACCCATTTACAACCAACAGGTTTACATCTAGTAGGAAAAGAAACTAGATCTCAGGTCTTGTTTTTCATTAATGAATCCATTTCCTCATTGTAATGTCATAGAATTGCACCTAGGGGCAATTCCACATTTTCGCATCTTTCCTAGCATTTATGACACCTTAGAAACATTAATGGAAAAATACCATGAGTCGTAATTTCATGATTTTGACTCCATGTGGACACATGGTGAGACGATAGAAGCCTAACAAGGCATTTCCCAAAAATCTAGGCTTTGGATGCCTGCGTGGCACACAAACGTCCACGCGACACACTAGTGTCCTGACAGTTTTTTGAGTTTGAAACAAGAAATCTAGAAACTTGACCCTTGCGACACGTGTCTTGGTAGTTAGGTCTTGAATGAAATGGCTCTACGCCACCCTTGCATGCATGAAAACCCCCTTTTTGTTCTCATTTTGTGGTTGGAAGTCATCAATGGAAGCATTGTCACTACTTTCTCTAGTCTTGGATAAGCTCTATCCTTGAATAGCAACACTTTTACAAGCGAATCCATGCCGAAATGAGGTCAATCCAACAGCTACAAGCTCTCAAGAAGCTACCATATCTCAAGCAAGCAACAACGATGCGCCCGTGTGCTCTGGAAGAGGGTCTCGACTTGTGGGTAACGCTCTATCTCCCTATCACTCTTTCTTACTAGCTCATTTGTTACTTTGTGGTGCAGGCTCTACTCCGAAGCAGGTTTTGATTTCACCACATGCTTTGTTTACTCCTTTACACTCTTTTCCAAAATTGGTTGTTTGTAGAGGTGGGAACACCAAAACAGGGGTCTGATTAAGGTAGACCCCTATACAGCCCCAACCTTTTCCCCTTGATCTTTTGTGTACAGGTTGCAAAGTGAAGCTTGCAATACAGACTCATCCGCATGCAAGAAATATTGTTTGAGTTCTTTTGTGTTTCCCTTTAGTTTCTAGCTTTCTAGTGATTGTCAAGTCTCTCGCAGTTTTGACCTGAGTCTAGAAGTGAGATTCGGCTTCACCCACTTGAGCTTCTGATTTCTTCACGGCTTAGGATGCCAACACATATTTTAAATGATAGCGCGCTGCACTGGCATTCTAAAGCTACACTGAAATATTTTGGCTGAGAGCTCCTCAGCCAGAGGGGGAAATCTCAAAGTATCACTCTCCCGGGGTTTGAGATTATTTTCCCGCTTTCCTCCACTGTTTCATTGATTTGTTCAAATTGATGTGTATAAGGGCAGTTCTTTCCCTAGTGATCTCTTGAGAATAAAGAGAACCGTGTGTAGTGAATCCCTCTTATATCATATTTTGGTGAACCCGATGTGAACTGTCGGATCCATTTTCATAATGTTGCATAGTTATAATAATTCTTTCTCTAAACAATATTTTGATATGTTGGAAGATTCTCTAGATGATTTCTTAGAAGCACTCTCCTCTATCCATACATCTTCTCAAAAAACTCCTTCCTTTCCAGCTGAGGAGTTGGTAAATGTAGTTGTAGTTTCTATGGCTCCTCCAAGCCCTAAGAAACCCATCATTTATGTGACCCCAGCTAAGCCATCCCCTAGATAGGACTATTTTGTTTATGAGATTTCATGTCATAGCGATCCATCGAACTTATATTCAAGGTTCGTGAAAGCTACTAACTCTACTTCTTATAATACTGTCAGGAATACATACAATACAAGGAGAAACAAACAAAACTTAGAACAACAAGCCTTTGTTCCTACATCACAACTGATTCAAACTCCTACTTCATTATCATCGTCTCAACCTAACCTTCCTTCAGTCCCTAAATCTGTGATCAAAGCTCCAGGTGATTATGATCTTGCTGAGAAACTTCATGTTACTCAGCTAAGATATCACTTTGGTATTTGCTTCAGACTGGTGCAGTTTATCAAGAAATGTTGTAGGAAGCCTTGGAAAATATTCTCTTGCCTGCCTTTGCTAGGCCTACAGAAGTTGATGCATTGATGGCACATATTCAAGTGGATTCACCAAATATTACATTCCACCCGTAAGAACTCCCGCCTCTAGATGTGCAGAAACAAGTGGAGCCTTTGATGATTATAGTAGATGCTAATAACATTGGTATTAGGCATACCCTCATTGACACTGGTTCAACTCTCAACATTTGCGATATAGACCTATGGCCTAAAATTAAATTTGATTCATCTTCTTTAGCAACCTCTTCCTTGTATATTCGTGGGCTCGAAAACACTGGCCACCAAGCTCTAGGTACGATAATAATACCTTTGTTGTTGGGCCCTGTTACCTTGCCTATGTTGGTCTATGTGATGCCCAATCCATTACCGTACAATCTTCTCTTACCGAGACCTTGGATTCATGCTATGGGCGTAGTAACTTCTACTCTACATCATTCCTTAAAATTTGTTGCTAACAATCGGGTGGTTACGGTTAAAGTAGATCTAGAGGTTGTGTACCTTTGTTTGCTGGTCGCTGCTGGTTGAAACTTGGTCGCATCCACTCTCAATAATTGCATTCCTTCCTTAACTATTGATGCTATGGCATGTTCTTTATCGATACCCTCTATGAAAGTCATTCCCCAAGCAAGTATCGACCAAGATGAACCACCTAAAGTAGAAGATCCCAAGTCTCCCCCATCCCCTCCTTCATCTCCTCAATCAAATGCTCTCCTAGGTGATGATTGGGGTTCCTTGAACTTCTCTGAGTTCTTAATAGCAGAATATAAGTCAAACCACTCTGGTATAGAATTTCTAGGTTCTACTAACATGAGGATGGGTGACCCTCCCATTGAGGAAGAGAAGTGTGATCCTGTCCAGGAGACCGCTCCTTCCTGGGAGAGTGACCTCGCTCCTATAAAGAGGGTTAATATTTGTGAACAAAGTAAAGGAAGTGGGACTGCTCTCGTAGAAAATTTCAACATCCATTGAAGGAATGAGACACTTTACGTGGATCCGCCCCCTCCTGAAGTTCTACAAGCTCGTTACGGGTTTGGTTATGAATTCTCTTCTCGATATGGATATGGGAAGAAAGGCCTAGGATGTATCAAGAAAGGAATACAAATCCCTATCTAGTTTAAGCAACGATAACTCTATCTAGGTTTGGGATGCTCTATTGAACATTCTAGACATAAACCTTGGTGGACTGTTAATATGATTTCAGCCGAATGTTAAGTTTGGTCCATCCTGAGTTGATAGGAAATAGGGGACAAGCCGAGAAATTTCCTGTGGATGTCTTCTCTACAAATGAAGCATTGGCAGAATTTCTAGGTGCTTATGCTTCATTGCCTCCTTATCATCACAAAAAAGGATTCTTGTATCGCTTACATTAACAATCATACTTTGGAGAATTCGTTCTAAGCCTTGATGAGGAGGACCCTCTATCCAACGTTAGCAATGACGTGTCGATGTCTCATCCTGAGGACCGATGTACTCTCCTTAAAGGAGATACTGTCGATGTCCCCATGGATCCTAAATCTCTAGAAAAGGCAATCAAGATTGGGAAGTGTCTCTCCCCTGATGAGGTAGATGAACACTCTACTCTCTTATGTACTCACCCCGATATCTTCGCTTGGAAATATGAGGATATGCCTAGTATTGATGAAACTATAGTGGTCCATAATATCATTCTATGTTTTGATGCCAAGCTTGTTAAGCAGAAAATTCAAAAGATCAATCCTAGGGTATCTTTAATGGTCAAAACTAAGATAGAAAAGTTGTTGAAAGCAGGCTTTATCTGTCCTATTGACTATTCTCCTTGGATTTTGAATATAGTCACTGTTAGCAGACTTGACGGTCGTATTCATATATGTATTGACTTTCGAGACCTTAATAAGACTTCTCTTAAGGATGATTTTTCATTACCTAATATAGATATGATTGTGGACTCGACTGCAGGCCATGAATTATTATCTTTTATGGATGGCTTCTTGGGTTATAATCAGATCTGTATCAACCTATTTATCAGTACAAGATAGCCTTCACTACCCCTTGGGGTACCTTCTATTATGTGGTCATGCCCTTTGGTTTAAGGAATGTAGGAGCAACTTACAAATGAGCAATGACCCTAATATTTCATGATTTCATCCATAAAATCTTAGAGGACTACGTTGATGACATCCTGGAAAAGTTCGTAAATCGTCAAGATCATGTGAAGATCCTTCGTCTTATCTTTGAAAGACTTCGACTTTACAAGATGAGACTCAATCCTCATAGTGTGTCTTCAGTGTAGAGGCTGGAAAGCTTCTTGGGTTTATAGTCTCTTACCGTGGAATCGAGGTTAACACGAGTAAGATTGATGCTATTGTTAACATGCCTCTAACAAGGAACATCACTGAGTTGCAAAGTTTACAGGGGAAGATCCAGGCAATTCATAGATTTATATCTTAGTTGGATGATCGTACCCTCCCTTTCACTTGCTTACTAGAAAAGGATGTTCTCTTCATATGGGATGAAGAGTTTCAGAAATCCTTTGAATCCATCAAAGCTTATTTTACCAACCCTTATGTACTGATGCCATCTATGCAAGATAGACCTTTCCTTCTTTACCTTGCGGAATCACCATACGCTTTGGCAGCTCTACTAGCTCAGTATGACAACACAGGAAGAGAGAGAGTGGTCTACTACATTAGTCGCATCCTTGTCAATTATGAAACCCATTATTCATCCATGGAGAAGGAATGCCTTGCTCTTGTATTCGCTACACAGAAGTTGAGGCACTACCTCCTCCATGTTGAAACTCATGTCATAGTGAAAGAAGATCTTTTAAGACATTTGTTCTATAGTGTCGACCTTGCGATAAGATTAGCGAAGTGGGTTATGTTGCTTTCTGAGTTTGATATAAAATTTATCACTGAAAAATCGATAAAGGGACAAGTAGTTGCTGATCAATTAGCAGACGCTCCCTCATCTTGCTCCTTCCCTGGGCTGGATCTATTTCTTGATGAGAATATCTTCACAATTAACTATGATCTCGAATGGAAAATTTACTTTGATGGATCGAGGTGTTAGACTGGTTATGGAGTGGGTGTGGTTCTGATATCCCCTGAAGGAAAACCAGTCCCCCTATCCTTTCGACTAGACTTTCCTTGTACTAATAATATCGCTGAGTACAAAGCTCTTATTGTTGGCTTACGTGTCATGATTGCATTAAAGATTAAAAATATTTGTATACTAGGTGACTCTAAACTTATTGTGATTTAGATCATGGGAACTTATCAAGTTAAACAAAGTAGATTGTCCTGATACCAAGACTTTTCTTTTTCCTTTCTTAATCAATTTTCCTCTTTCACAATAAACAGTGTCCCTTGGAGAGAAAATAGACATGCAGATTCCATGGTGAGCTTTGCTCCTTTGGTACCTGTAGAAGGGGATATGAAAGAGTATCACTTTGTGGTTCAGGTCGTGCGAACCTCGACGGTCTCCGACCAACCCGAGTTTGAGTCTTTGGCCTATCTTCAGGTAGACTCATGAGAGTGGTTCTCTAGTATCTATAGTTATTTAAAGATTGGAAACTTTCTTGGTGATGCAACGAAAAACGATTGCACTCGTATATGAAATATTTCTGCGCATTATGTCATTTTATGTTATGTTCTTTATCGAAAAGCTTATAACGACTTGTTGCTAAGGTGTCTCACTAAAGTAGAAATACCCCTTGCCCTTAAAGAAGCCCACTCAGGTTCTGGGGGTGGACATTTTGGTGGTAAATCCCTGGTGAGGAAACTAGTACACATGGGATACTATTGGCAAACCATGGAACAAGATTCCTTCAGTTTTGTAATAAAGTGCCTTCAATGTTAACAACATAGTCGTCTTATCCATGCTCCTACTCAAGAGTTGTAGAATCAAAATTCTCCTTGGCCATTTGTGAAATGGGGGTTGGATATTATTGGAAAAATATTACCTCCTTCCTCCAAACGACATTCCTTTATCATCACCACTACAGATTACTTCACAAAATGGGTCAAAGCTATGCCACTCCGATCTACAAATGTTGAAACTATTTGTAGCTTTCTCTTAAACAATATCATTTCTCATTTGAGACTGCCTGCTACACTCTTTTTAGATAATGGTACACCATTTAAAAACAAATAAGTAAAGCAGTTCTTGGAGAAATTTCATATTCAACACAAGTTTACTACATTGTATTATCCACAATCCAATGGTCAAGCAAAAGATTCTAATAAAAAACTTGAACTCATTCTTCATAAAATAGTTAACAAACACAGTAAGAATTAGCATATTCAATTAACATATTATTTGTGGGCTTATCACATGAGTGTTTGTACAACAACGAGAATGATGCCTTATAGCCTCGTGTATGGCATCGAAGCTATCACGCCTTTGGATTTGAAAATTCTATCTCTGCGGGTTTCCCTTAGGGGGTTAATTGATGATGAAACCTACTAAACTAACCATCTGCATCAGCTAGAGATGCTCAACGAGTGCCGTTTATAGGCCCTTAATCATCTTAAAGCTTATCAGCGGTCATTATCAAGGTAGTATAATCAAGGTGTGCTTCTTAGGACCTTTAAACTAGGAGACCTAGTTCTATATGAAAATCAACGGAATGTAAACACGCCACTTGATCAGAAAGGGAAGTTCAACCCTAACTGGTTAGGTCCTTACATCATGATTTTTGTGTATGGTTTGGGTGCCTATGGATTGTCATCTATGCATGGAACACCTTTAAAAGATCCTATCAATGCAATACATCTTTGTTGATACTATGCGTAGTGTCCAATGTGTCACATGTGTGGTGTTCTCCCCAAAAGGTAGTAATGTTGCATATATTGACATTTGCTCATTTTCACATCATAATTTTTTTTGTGTTTATGACATGACCATGTGTGTGTGTGCATAATAAAGCATACATATATGTGTCTAACTATGCTATGTATCCGCACATCACATTACATCTTTTAAAGTAATTAGATCACCATGGCATTTAATTAACATGTACCCAACTATGTTTAATTAAATCAAGATTAGCATCTAATGTAAACATACATACATACACATAAACAAGGCCATGATACTGAAGCCGGTATATATATATATATGTCCAATGTATGAATCAAATATCATGTACAGGTATCGGGCCACTACTATAAAAAATGAGTGGCTTTTGAATGTGTGTCTATACAAAAGATCTACAAGTATATATGTGTATCTATATCCGGCTACAAAAATAATATACAAAAGAGAGACTCCTATCCCCGTGGTGCATGGCTCCTTTAGCCCTCTGGCTCCAGTGGCCACTCTAGTACTTTGGGAGGAGGCTGCACAGTGGTCTACGAATGAGATCGGTGTGAGCATGATACAGATAAGCCCACACATATCCATCTTATCTCCCCTTGTAGTGAGAAAATATCCATCTTCATCTGGATCAGCTCCTACTGTAACCGCTGAACATCTATCAGGATCACGGTTGCTGGCTACATGTTGAGCTCACCAATACGGCTTTGAAGAGCATCATGTGCCACCTCAGTGGCATCATCCCTTGTCACTACCACATCTCACTCGATGAGTGTTGTCTATAGCTCCCCCGAAAACTGATCTCGCTGTCCCTGCATGGTTATTAGCTCTGTAGCCAGCTGTACAACCTATGTGCCCCGCTCCTCGTACGTGGTCCTCAGACATGATACCAACTCAAAAGTGGGGGCATGGCTCCCTGGTGAAACCGATCAATAGGCCTCAAGGACTGTCCCCTGGATCGGCACGACTGAGGCCACCTCTAAAATACACTAGGCTACGAACCCAGTCCATCCTTGTACATCCTCTAAAAACACAAAGAGAGAAACAAGAATCAGTATCACATGGCGTATATAAATAATCATAAACATGAAGATAAACATTATTAACATGACAATAATGTACTATGTATACTTGGATCCCCTAGCTACCATGTGGGATTAGGGTGTGGGTTGATGCTAGGGACCGTGCCACTAGTATCGGTGGCCAAACCTAGTGACACTAGTGCTGCCACTGTTGGGACAATAGAGATTGGTGGCGCTAATGAGACAGGGATAGATACAAGGGGATCTGATCTCCTCTGTCGCCTTAGCCTTGCAGTCATTGTCTCCTCTTCCTCCTGTGTCGGCTCCTCCTTCGCATCGCCCTGCTGGTGGTCTCTCCTCATGTCCTACAGGGGTTGGTGGGGCATGTCCTCCTGTGGGCCAGGGTCCCCTCTCGGAGCACCCTCACCAAAAATTAGAGCAATATGATGCCTCTCCCACCACCACATGAATTTTGTCGCTACCCTAACATTATCTACTACCGCCATGGATGACAGATCATGGTTGGGCTCATCATCGTCCGAGAGGACGATGTCTATGATGGAAGGGTGAGGGTGATCTCCCACCCTCGCTACACTACGATGTGCCCTGGTGTATGTGGGCACTTCAGGTGATATAGTCTGAATAGGGCCATGCTATCGCATGACCCGACTCCAATAATAAGGAACAATAAAAAAATCATGATGACCAACCAAAAATTGGTCCCAATGTAGGTTCCTCAGGAACTTGTTATTGTCAACCCACCTGAAATAACGGTAGGTTCTCCAACGAACCTCTCCCATGACAACAATGTCAAACTATAGCCTCTAAAACTGTAGATCCATGAAATGCCACTAGCCTGTCATATCGTACCAGTGGGCCATCGGGACCTTATACGACCGTCGTTGGGGAAAACCATTTGGTCGGGTGCACATGATGTGGGAAAATACCACACCTGCAAAAGTGTGCACACTATGAGATTGCGGTAATCATAGTGCATGTACCGCCCAACGTCCTGGTACATGTGCACCAACATGCTGCCCCATAGGGAAAAATAGTTTGATGCTCTACCATCTCCCTGATAATAGGGATGAGGCCCCATGAAGGTGCGTGCCTCGCTTGTCTATGGTGATGTGGAAGGCGACTGTGACCACCATCACCCAACATAGAAATGACATTGTAGTCTTCACCTGGTCATACCAGCGGGTGTAGATATGACCAGTACCATCGCCGCCATCTCTCCTCCCTGTGTAATAGAGTACACCCTCACTACGCTCCCGCACCGATCGAGTTTCATCTAGGACCACCCATCGCTAGTGGATGGGTAGCCTGAGGATCTGATAGACATCCTTGAGAGTGATAGTCATCTCTCCCCATGGAAGCTAGAAAGATTATGTGGTGGCATCCCACCACTCCATTAGAGCGGTGAGCATCCTCTCATGGTATCACATCTCTGGCATAGTGAATACGTACTAGAGACCGACCCGCTCCAGGTGTGTGATCTCGTCCTAGGAAAGGCGATCCCTCTACTCATAGATGAGTCAGAATGCTCACCCTCTAGGATGCTCCTGAATCTCTAGATAGTCCTATAAAAAAGTAAAAAATTCTAAGTCAAAAACATCATAAAGAAAGGAAAAAATGTTGAAGGAAAATACATGTCATGCAGACGTCTGCACACTGCGTTTACGTCCAAGATCGCTATGGTCTCTCAGAGGATGCTAACGCATCCTTAGAATGATAACACAGACCTGAGACCCCAACGTGTGTCTTGGACGATAGCACATATCGTGGACACGAGCGTGAATTTAGATGTCTGCGCACCTCGACGAGTGGAAAAATACATAAAATTAACTCAAATGCATAAAAAGAGAGGCTTGGAGGCCTACTTGGTCCACCTCGCGACCCTCAGTGATGTCCTCGTGTAGCTACTCTAGCCTTGATGCCTTGTACTCTCTCCTGCTAGGCATTTTGCTGACTTTTCTCTCATAAAAGTCATCAATTTTCTCACAGTGAATAGTGAAAATGACCCTTCTAGGGGCCCACCTAGGTATATATAGGCCCCTCATGGCCCATTTTTCCTATAGTTTGTGGCTCCCTAGTTTCTTTTGACTTTACCCCACCATGCTAGGGGAAAAATCAGGAGGGGGCTTATAGTCACCTCTTGATCATACTTTTCCTCCGAATTGACCACTTTTTCTTGATCATTCTTCTCTCTATGGTAGTTTCTTCCGATTTTTCAAAACTAACTTAAAATTTTAAGTTTTGTAGGATACAGTTTTGAAAGATTTTTTGTGACCATGGTATTGATGTTTGTTGAGCCCAAAAGCTGGGGGAATCCTCGGTACCAGTTAGCTCGACCTCGATGACCTCTACGGTCCCTCTTTCTGGAACGCATTTATGTAAAATCTAGAATTCGGGTGAAATTCCTCTTCTCTACTTTAGTAAGGCTGATTTTTTTCCAAAATCGAGCCCACTAAAGTGGGGGAAAAATGCAAGGTTGCAAAATTGCACCTAGGGGAAATTCCACATTTTCGCATCTTGCCTAGCATTTATAAAACCTTAGAAACATTAATGGTAAAATCCCATGAGTCAAAATTTCATGATTCTGACTCCATGTGGACACATGGTGAGATGATAGAAGCCTAACAAGGCAATTCTTGAAAATCTATGCTTTGGACGCCTACGCGGCACGCGAACATTCACATTACATGCTAGCATCCTGGTGGTTTTCTAATTTTGAAACAACGAATCTAGAAACCCTAGCGGTTAGGTCTCAGATGAAATAGCTTTGCATCACCCTTACATGCATGAAAACCCCCTTTTTGCTCTCGTTTTGGGGTTGGAAGTCATTAGTGGAAGCATTGTCACTACTTTCTCTAGTCTTGGGTAAGATTTATCCTTGAATAGTAACACTTTTACAGGCGAAGCCATGCCAGACTAAGGTCCCTCCAGCAGCTACAAGCTCTCAAGCAACTACCAGCTCTCAAGCAAGCACACAGCGATACACCTGTGTGCTTCGAAAGAGGGTCTCGACCCGTGGGTAATGCTCTCTCTACTTATCACTCTTTCTTACTAGCTCATTTGTTACTTTGTGGTGCGAGCTCTACTCTGAAGCAGGTTTCATTTTCACCACGTGCTTTTTTTACTCCTTTACACTCTTTTCCAAAATTGGTTGTCCGTAGAGGTGGGAACACCAAAATGAGGGTCTGACTAAGGCTGAACCTTATACAACCTCAACCTTTTCCTCTTGACCTTTTGTGTACAAGTTGTGAAGTGAAGCTTGGAATATAGACTCGGCCACACACAAGAAATATCATTTGAGTTCTTTTGTTTTTTCCTTTAGTTTCTAGCTTTCCAATGATTGTCAGGTCTCTCACACTTTTGACTCGAGTATAGAAGTGAGATTCGGCTTCACCCGCTTGAGCTCCTGAGTTCTTAACGACTTAGGATGCCAGTGTGTATTTCGATGCGCTGGCATCCTAAAACTATGTTGACATCTTTTGGCCAAGAGCTCCTCAACTAGAGGGGGAAATCTTGAAGTCTCGGTCTCTAGGGGTCTATGATTATTTTCCCACTTTCTTCCACCATTTCACTGATCCGTTCAAATTGGGGTGTATAAGGGTAGTTGATTCCCTGGTGATCTCTTGAGAATAAAGAGACCCGTGTGCATAAAATCCCTCTTATATCACACTCATCCATGGCTTGCATCCAAGAATCTTGAATACCTATTGCCTCTTTCACTATCCTAGGCTCATCAGTATTAGTAATCAAGGAAAAAATGCAATTGGAATCCAACAATGAATAACCAAACCTTTATGGTTTCCACCTAGCTCATGTAGACCTCCTCAAAGGTTGAGGTTGAGCTTATCCTTCTTCTTCAAAACTTTTAGAGCTGATTGAGCTCTCCTCGTTATTAGGTCCATCAAGAGTGTTTATTCTTCTCTCTAGAGTAGGTGGAATTTGAACTATCTCCTTCTTTTGTTTCTCCTCATTTTTTGGTTGCAACTCAATAGAGGAAGGATTATTCTCTCTAAAGATCACACTTCTACTATAGAGAATTTTCTGAGCTTCTGGATCCCAAAGCTTGTACCCTTTCACACCAACACCATAGCTGATAAAGATGCACTTAACAACTTTGTTCTCCAACTTATACCTCTTCTCAATTGGAACATGAGCATAAGCTTCACAACCAAATACTCTGAGAAGTCTCATTGAAGGATTCTTTCTAGACCATGCCTCCATGGGTATCTTTTCAACAAGTGCTGATGTAGAAGATCTATTTATCAAATAACATGAAGTAGCTAACGCTTCAAAACAAAATTTTTGTCCAAGGATAGCACCACTCAACATACTCCTAGCTCTTTCCATCAATGTTCTATTCATCCTCTCTGCAACTCCATTTTTTTGTGGAGTGTAGGGAGTAGTCTTATGTCTTTCAATCCCGTGCTCTTTATAGAACTTTTGAAACTCTATTGAACAAAATTAACCACCATTATTAGTCCTCAAACACTTAATCTTTCCACTAGTCTGATTTTCTACCAAGGCCTTAAAATCCTTAAACAGATGAAAGACTTCAACTTTACTTCTGATAAAATAAACAAATGTCCTTCTATTGTAGTCATCTATGAAAGAAACAAAATATAAAGCTTTTGAAAAAGAAGGAACAATTATAGGACCAAAAAAATCTAAATGTACATTGTCCAAAACCCCAAAAGACTTATGAGAACTAGAGTAAAAAGAAACATAGTGTTGTTTACCGTACACACAATATTCATAAAATTCAAACTTGAGATTACAATCATCAAGGACTTCAACAAGGCTCTTCTTTTTTAGGGTTCTAAGACCCTTCTCACCAATGTGACCAAGTCGTTGGTGCCATAACATTGTCTTCTCTATAGGAAGCTTCATTTTCATGGAATGAGCACCCTTAGGTACCTAAAATGCACGACCATCAGATGTAGCTACAACACACTTCTTCTCTACATGATTTGATAGTGAGGATGAAGAATCCAAAGGTCTCTTCTTTAGCACATCAAAAGAAATATTGCATTGAAACAAACATGCATCCAATTGGTACAAAGTGCCATATAAAAACCCTTAGCCAGCACCATAGCTCATCTTGTCATCTTGCATCCTCCACCAGAGAAAACAACTTGCACTCTCGAATCATTCAATTTACTTACAAAAATTAGGTTTCATGCCAAACCTAGGATATGTAAGACACCATCAATCCCCTTCACCCTTCCATCAAGGAATCTGATCTTGACTCTTCCACGACCAACAATTTCAAGATAAGAATCATCACCTAGGTATACCTTTCATCCATTTTATTCTTCATACTTCGAGAACCAATCTCTGTGAGAGGTCATGTGGAAAGATGCACCCAATTCTATCAACCATACATCATTTGATGCATGGGCTTCCAAGGCTGCAATAAAAGCTTCTCCATCATCTTGGGATGATTTCTTAGATTCAAAATCGGAGAAAGAATTATTTTTATTCTTCTCCTCCTTCTTGCAATCTTTTCGAATGTGACCGACTTCACCACAATTCCAACATCTTTCCTTGGACTTCTTACCAAGAGACTTAGATCTCCTCAGAGACTTTGAATTAGACTTCTTTTTTTCTTACCTTTCTCCTTTGTTCTACCATGAACAACAAGGGACTCCTTAGCCATCTCAAAATATTTTCTCTGCATCTCTTCAAATAACAACGAAGCACCACCTCATCCATCTTGAAAGTGGTTGATGTTATTCCAATATCCATCACTATGTGATCCCTGAAGGGAAAAAAATGCATGGATCTAGAGACCCAACAATGCGGAATAGATTCCCTTAGCACTAATACAACAGAGGAATAAAGAATAAACTAGTTTCAATAGCTTAACAAGCTACTTAAGATGAATGCATGCAAGTAAAATAAATATTACACAAAGTTGAGCATTCATAGTTTGACACAAGATATATGTGGGAAAACCTTTTCAGGTAAAAAACCCACCACACAAAGTCCAGAACTGTTTGTATTACAGTAACATATCAGTTACATACAAAGTTACAGTCCTCTCTGATAAGTTCACAGCAACACAACTTGAATTCTCTCTATTACAATGTTCTTTCACTCACATATAGTTCGAACTCACATTCTCATCATCTCTCGTACTCGACTTACAAATTCATACATAACATTTTCATTTGTCAGAAAACTGCTGATCACAAGGTACAAATTTTTTTTTTCTCCAATCACGCCCATGATCTGCCCATGTTGATCTATCTGCATCGAGCCACCTAGGCCATAACTGCCTTTACCAAAATTGGGTTCTGTTTTGCCACCCTGGATTGACCTGCAATTACTGCTGCAATGACTTTGGCCTCTAGCCAATTATCGCATGACACTGAGCCATGTGTCCGCACCTTATTCACTGTTGGCCTCTGACACCGAGTCCAACTCGGTCAACTTAGTCGCTGAGCCCACCGAGCTCTCCACACTCCTTACCATGCTACCACGGCCCTCTTGAGCTCACCCTGCGATATCACGGTAGGTATACCGAGCTTGCCTGAGCTCTTACCGTGCTACCGCGACACTCTCGAGATCACCCTGCGGTATGGCGGTAAGCGGTCAGAGGGGCTGTTGACGGTCTTACCGCACTACCGTGGGAGCCGAGAGGCCACCTCGTGGTAGAGTGGTAACCGTCACACTAACCATAGGTGGCTTACCGCGGCCACCACGGTCAACCCTTTGGGTGGCCGTGGTATGCCGGTAACCACCAGGCCAGCCACAGGCAGCTTACCGCGGCCACCGTGGTCAGCTCTTTGGCTGGCAGCGGTATGGCAGTAACCGCCAGGCTAACCGTAGGCGGCTTACCACTGCCACTACGGTCAGCCCTTTGGCTAGCCGTGGTATGGCGGTAACCGCTAGGCTAGCTACTGGTGGCTTACCGCGGCCACCATGATCAGCCCTTTGGCTAGCCGCGGTAAGGCGGTAACCGCCAAGCCTATCACCTTCAGAGCAAGCCAAAGCCGCTTCGGTAAAGCGGTAAGGGCCGAAAACATAACAAGGAAAACACCGAGGGAGAAAGAAGGGGCAACATGACTGGAAAATGAGATAAAGATTCTCAACAGTCCCATGCATATGGCAACAAACACAATAGGAGCATGTAATAGTATTGATCATCAATCTTGTCTCCAATGAAACCCAGTTGAGAAATAAACATATTGAAAGCATTTAGATGATCTGCAACGGATCCTCCATCTTCGATCTTCATAGAGTACATATTATTTCTTAGGAATAACTTGTTTACCAAGTACTTGGCCTAATAAACATCTCCAAGTTTCTTCCATAAAGAAGCAACAGTCTTTTCCTCATGAACATTCGGGAGAATAGAATCAGCCAAATAGAGTCTAATCAAACCCTTGGCTTTCTGATCCAAGAGATCTCAATCTTCTTGTTTCATGGTTGTAGGTTTGGTTTTTGAAACTGTAGCCCATAGATCACAATCTACAAGCATGTATTCCATCTTCATCTTCCAAAGCTCAAAGTTTCCCCGATTAACTTTTCCATCTCGATCCTTCCAGATGTGTTTGCCATCTTTTCTTGCAACAAAGGTCACAAAACACCCTTCTGCAAGACATCCACTAAATCAAAGATTAGTACAAAAAACCCTTCTAACCCAACAAAGGAATCAAGGCTTACCAAGCTCTGATACCAACTGAAAGGAAGCCGCGTACATGGAAGCAACTTCCTACACTAATCTAAGCAGGAGTGTATAGCAAAACTTTCATTTTAACACCTTTAAATAGTTGGAGTAATGAGAAACACATATGAATAGTGAAATAAAACAACTTGATGTAAGTTCGGATCTAAGAGAATTTTAGTAGCATAACGGTATGAGAAACACAAAGCATAGAAGAAAGATAGACATAAGAGAAGTAGACAAGATATACATGGGGAAAACCCTTTCAAGTAAAAAAACCCCACCCTCCAAATGCATAGTACTAATGTATTACTTTGAAGAAGAGTTATAATACACACCAAGCACAATGCCTCTTCAACAAATGCTTCACACCTAACATGTATTTAGGAGTTACACTCTTTGCAATTTAATGCTTGCAAACAAACTATGCATTCTAGAATGAAAGACATCCTATTTATAGGAGATACAAGCTTGTAGAGGCTTCTAGAAGAGTCGAAGCATCCAAACCCATGTGGCAACAATATCTCACACCATAGGCATGATTTGGACACTTTTACAACATTCTCTTACACCTCTTACAGTTCTCATAACATGCAAAACCTCTCTCCAAGCTTGGATGCCTAGTTCATGCTAATAGTAGGTTATGACACATGTCATAGAAACTGTCATAACATGTGCCATAATAGTTCGTCACACTTACAACACATTCAACAAACAAAGAATAAGTCAAACATGACTATCACACTTATTCTTTCACACTTTTTTCATACCCCACTAATGCACCACACTTTCTCCATGCAAAATATACCTTATGACATGTCATAGGAGATGTCATAAAATGACACCACTTGTCTTAGGTCCATGATTCCAAGATGGGATGCTTAACTCCACATGTGTTGAAGATGTGTCATACAGTCACCTCCAATAGGGATGGCACCTAGGCAATGGGTCCCAATAAATGACAGGACATTGTAGGCAATTAAATAAAGTAAATAAATACAATAATAGATTAAATAATTCAATGTTAGGACTCTAAGGTTGAAAAAACTTATTCCCAACAAAACATGAACACCATTTGAACTTATCTGTGCTCACAAGCTTCATCAATGCATCAACAACATTCTTCAAAGTATCAACCTTCTCTAGATTAACTTTTCCATCCTCCACCATATTACGAACAAAATGGTATTGTACGCCAATATGTTTCATCTTGGCATGGAAGTTGGATTTTTTTGCCAAACAAATTGTACTCAGATTGTCACAACAAATAAAAATCTACCCTACATCAAAACCAATGTCAGAACACAAAACTCTAAGCAAAAAAAATTCCTTATAGGCATGAATTGCTACCATGTACTTAGCCTTAGTAGTGGACAAAGTGATTACAACCTATCGCTTGCTCATCCAACTAATTGCACCACCATTTAACGTGAACACATATGATCTACTAGTGGATCTCCTTTTGTCAATGTCCCCTACCTAATCAGAATCCACATATCCATGAATGCTAATTGAACTCTGAGATGTAGTAGAGTAACCATGATAGCACAAAGCGTACTCAATAGTACCCTTCAAATATTGGAAAAATCTCTTCACAACATCCCAATGTGATCTTCTTGGATTAGCCATAAATAAACTAAGTACTCCCACTACTTGGGTAATGTCTAGCCTGGTACAAACCATTGCATACATTAAATTACCATCTACACTCACATAAGGCACCCTGGTCATGTCCATCTCAGTAGGAGATTTTGGACAATCTTCAATAGATAACTTCATTCCCTACAACATTGGAACAACTAACTGCTTGCAATCCATGATGTTAAATCTCTGTAGGACAACATTCATATACTTTCTCTAACTGAGCTAAAGTTTTATATTTCCTCTATCCCTCCTAATTTCCATCTCCAGAATGTACCTAATTGCTCCTAAATCTTTCATTTCAAACTATGCTAACAACTGAGATTTTAAATAAAAAATCATACCCTTACTATTCCCAATGAACAACATGTCATCCACATACATGGCAATAATAAGAAGTCGACCATTTTCAATCTTTAAATACACATAATGATCAGACTTCGATCTCACAAATCCCAAAGACAACACATAACTGTCAAACTTTTGGTACCACATTCTAGGAAACTATTTTAAACCATATAGAGATTTATTTAACTTTAAAACCAGATTTTCCTTACCTTTTTCAATGAAGTGCTCTAGCTGGGACATGTAAATTTCTTCATTCAAGTCACCATGAAGAAACGATAACTTCACATCCATTTCCTTGATCTCTAAGCCATACATTGCTACAAGTGACAATAAAAATATGATTCATGTCAACTTTTCCACAAGAGAAAATATGTCTCCATATTCAATTCCATCGCGATCGGGCATGTGCAAGATCATGGGGGTCCAAAAAGTGGCAAAGAGGAAAAAAACGCATTTTTAACTTGCTGAAATTATAAAAAAAAAATGTTGACTTTTTGTATGGGTTGGGTACAATATCTGTTTTGGTTTGGTAATACCAAACCGAAACGAATATCCATTTCCTAAAATAAATTTTCATCAATTTATACAAACAAAATGGATATTCGTTTCAAAATAGATATCCGTTTCAAAACGGATATCCATTTTGGAAAGCCCAAAAAACACACTTTCGTAAAATGGGCATAACTTTTGTGTTTCTTATCAAAATTTTGAACTTTTATAGGCGTTGGAAACGTGATTGAGATCTCTACAGAATGAACTAGGTGGTGTTTTTATATTATACACAAAAAAATAATTATAATAATTTTAACTTCATATTTCATTTTTGAAACATCAAATGCTCACTACTTTCACATGCAAAGTCTCCTTTTCATGATTTTTTTGTAACACTCATCTCAAAATACTTGAAACATTAGAAAAATTAATGAATAATGAAATATTTATATTTATATTTTTTGTAGTAAGGAGATGAAAAAATCTTCAAAATCATCATATCTCTATGTCCCTTTCTCTATCTTTCTATATATCACTATGTCTCCCCTTAAGCTCTGGAGCTATCCCTCCCTCCTTTCTTCTCTCTTTGTCCCTCTTTATACCTATCTCTCTCTCTCTCTCTCTCTCTCTCTCTCTCTCTCTCTCTTAGGTTTCTCTCTCAAGTCTCTCCCACTCCCTCTCTCTCTCAATGTCTCACTCACACTCACACTCTCTCCCTCTTTGTTTCTCAAGTCTCTCTCCCTCTCCCTCCCTCTATCTCCCTCTCTCCCTCTCAAGTATCTCTCTCTCTCCCTCCCTCTCTCCCTCTCAAGTATCTCTCTATCCCTATCTCTCTCACTCTCCATCTCCCTCTCAAGTCTCTCTCTAGTCCCTACCACTCCCTCTCCATATCCCTCTCTCCTTCTCTCTCTCCATCCCTCTGAAGCCTCTCTCTCTCTCTCTCTCTCTCCCACTCCCTCTCTCACTCTCACTCTCACTCTCACTCTCACTCTCAGGTCCCTACCAATCCATATCCCTCTCACTCTCCATCTCCCTCTCTCCCCCCTCCCTTTCAAGTCTCTATCCTTCTTAAGTCTCTCTCTCTTAGGTCTCTTCCACTCCCTCTATCCCTCTTTGGTCTCTGTCTCTCAAGTCTCTCCCTCTCCCTCTCTCTCTTCTCCCATGTATCTCTCTCTCACTCTCTCTTACACTCTCCATCTCCCTCTCAAGTATCTCTCTCAAGTATCTCTCTCTCTCTCACACACACACACTCTCTATCTCTCTCTATCTCTTCATCTCCCTCTCTTAATATCTCTCTCTCCATCTCAAGTCACTCTCCCACTCTCTCTCTTTCCATCTCAAGTTAATTCTAAGAGAGAGAGAGAGAGACTTGAGAGGGAGAGAGGGAGGGAAAGGGAGGGAGACATACTTGAGAGGGAGATAGGGAGAGAGGGAGACAAAAGGGAGGGAGAGAGAGAGGGGTGGAGAGAGAGATTTATCTAGTTAGGGTGGGAAGGAGACACCTAAGAGAGAGAGGGAGTAGGAGAGAGAGAGAGACCTGAGAGGGAGGTGGAAAGTAAGTAAGTGAGTGAGTGAGAGAGAGGGGGTAGTGGGAGACCTATGAGGGAGAGGGAGAGGGAGTGGGAGGGACTAGAGAGAGGGGGAGGGAGGGGTGAGGTGGATAGAGAGAGAGAGAGAGGGAGGGAGAGAGAGAGAGAGATAGAGAGAGATCAAGAGAGAGAGAGAGAGAGAGAGAGAGAGAGATGAGAGGAGAGAGAGACCTAAGAGGGAGAGAGGGAGTGGGAGATACCTAAGAGAGAGACATACAGATAGAGACTTAAGAGGGAGAGTGAATTCAAAGGGAGGGGGAGAGAGAGAGGGAGAGAGGGAGATGGAGATAGAGAGAAAGAGAGAGAGTGGGGAGGAGTGGGAGAGAGAAAGAGATAGATAGAGAGAGAGAGACTTGAGAGGGAGAGAGGGAGATAGAGAGATAGCGGGAGGGAGAGGGAGAGACTTGAGAGGTAGAGAGGGAGGGAGAGAAGGAGAGAAAGAGACTTGAGAGTGTGAGTGAGAGAGAGAGAGGTGTGGGAGAGACCGAGACGAGTGGGAGAGACCTAAGAGAGAGATAGAGACTTTAAAGAGAGGGAGAGATAGAGGGGGGAGAGGATATGGAGAGGGAGAGAGAGAGGGAGAGGGAGTGAGGCACCTAAGAGAGAGAGGGAGTGTGTGTGAGAGAGAGGGAGAATAAATTGAGATGGAGAGATGGAAGGAGAGAGGGAAGGAGAGAGGGAGAGAGATAGACCTAAGAGGGGGATGAAGAGAGAGATATATAGAATGTGTGTGTGTGTGTGAGAGAGAGAGAGACTTGGGAGAGAGTGTGTGGGAGAGAGACCTAAGAGGGAGATGGAGAGTGTGAGTAAGAGAGAGAGAGTGAGAGAGAGACATGAGAGAAGAGAGAGAGGTAGTGGGAGATACCTACAAGAGAGATAGATAGAGAGAGGGAGGGAGTGAGGGAGGGAGAGAGGGAGAGGGAGAGGGAGAGGGAGAGGGACTTGAGAGGGAGAGAAGAGAGAGAGAGAGTGTGGAAGAGAGAGATACCTAAGAGGGAAAGAGACTTCAGAGGGGTGGAGAGAGAGAGAGATATGGAGAGTGAGAGAGAGAATTCAGAGGGAGAGAGGGAGAGAGAGAGATAATTGAGAGAGAGAGAGGGGGATAGAGGGAAGGAGAGGGAGAGAGAGTGAGAGAGATAGACTCGAGAGGGAGAGAGTGTGAGTGGGAGATTGAGAGAGAGGGAGAGGGAGTGGGAGAGAACAAAGAGAGAGAGGGAGTGGGAGAGACCTAAGAGAGATAGTCTAAAAGGGAGAGAGGGAGTTAGAGAGACTTGAGAGAGAGACCTAAGAGGGAGAGATACTTAAGAGGAAGAGAGACTTCAAAGGGAGGGAGAGAAAGAGAGAGGGAGAGGGAGAGGGGAGATGGAGAGTGAGAGGTAGATGGAGAGGGAGAGAGAGAAGGAAGGATGGAGATAGAGTTAGAAATATAGGTCTAGGGCTCAAGGAGAGTGAGAGTGAGAAAGATATGTATAAAGAGGGACAAAGAGATAAGAAAAGAGGGAGGACAGGTATAGAGCTTAAGGGGAGATAGTGATATATACAGAAGTAGAGAAAGGGATAGAGAGATATGATGATTTATGAAGATTTTTTCATCTCCTTACTACAAAAAATATAAATATTTCATTACTCATTACTTTTTTCTAATTTTTCAAGTATTTTAAGATGAGTGTTACAAAAAAATCATGAAAAAGAGACTTTGCATGCGAAAGTAGTGAGCATTTGATGTTTCAAAAATGAAATATTAAGTTCAAATGATTATAATTTTTTTTGTGTATAATAAAAAAACCACCTAGTCCATTGCATAGAGCTCTCAATCACCTTTCCAATGCCTATAAAAAGTTGAAATTTCAATAAGAGATGCAAAAGTTATGCCAATTTTACTAAAGAGGTTTTTTTAGGTCTTCAAAACGGATATCCATTTTGTTTTTCAAAAAAATGGGTTCCTACTTTCCAAAATGGATATTCGTTTCAAACGGATGTCCATTTCTTTTGACAAAATTTACAGCCTTGGGATTGCCTAATCTGGAAAGTCAACCAAAAAAACGTGTTTACAAAATGTCCTTAGTTTTCCGAAGTTTTCCCTTGTGGCTGATGACTCTTTTTATCCGAATTCCATGAAACAAAAAGGGTTTATAGAAAAAATTGTCAGTTTTCCACCAATATAAGTTATATCTTACTTTTAATTTAATAAATAATTATTATTGATTTTATACATACATTACGACTAAATTCCTGATTGATAGGCTGATTGAATTTTTTTTATAACTTTCAAACAAATTAACATTTTTCGAACCTACAAGATGTGTCACATTCTATACTTTGTATACTATAGGATTAAAAAAAAAAGAATTTCATAAAGTTTTTACCAAGTTATGGTGGGTAGATACAAATGTTTTAATAATTTTGAAAGTTCTAATAAAAAAATCATAACTAATTATTTACATGGAAAAAAATTACAAAAAAAAATCCAGCACACTCGAGCATGTGTCCTCTACTTATATTGAAAGATTTAGAAAAAAATCTTAGTTTTTTCTTGTACTTAGGGTGGTCAGACATACACCTGCTTCTTATCTTTTTCTTGAAAATTTAGTACCACTGCATTGAAATTTAAAATTTTCGCAAAATAGATTTACTTTTTTCCAAAAAAGGACTAGTATCCTAGAAACTACATCAATTTGCTACAAATTTTGTTCTTACATATTTTTCAAATTATGTTAATAACCTATTCAAATTTTTATGTCAAGTTGCCAAACTCTGATTTTTTGAATTTTCATTGCCACTTAGAGGCCTAGTTTGGACCCCCATGATCCTACACTGACCCAACCAACCTTGCTTTATGCTTCTCAACACTGTCATCTAGAGCAGTTTTCTTTTTAAATACCCATTTGTACCCAAAATTTTTTCAACCTTCAGGAAAAGGTACCAGATCCCAATTTTCATTTTTCTTCAATGACACTATTTCTTCATTCACGGCTTCCAACCAAGAACCTGAATTTGACATATCTAATGCCTCCCTAATAGTCCTAGGCTCATCAGTGTTATCAATCAAAGCATAGGCAAAACTAGAATCTAAACTAGAAAAACTAAGCCTTTCAGGTTGTCGCTTCTCATGCATAGACCTCCTCATAGGCTGAGGTTGAGGTTCTCTTCATGATCTGAATTTTTAGAGCTGCTTGAGCTCTCCTCATTAACAGGTCCACCGAAAGTGTGTAGTTCCTCCTTCTCTGGAGTAAGTGAAATTTCAACTACCTCCTTGTTCTCTACTTCTTTCACCTTTGACTGTAGATCAACTGTAGAAGGTTTCAGCTCATGAAAGATGACACTTTTGATTTACAAAACCTTCTTAGTAACTAGATTCCAAAGCTTGTACCCTTTCACACCAATCCCATAACTGATGAAGATACATTTTACTACCTGTTCAATAAAAATTGCCTATGTCGTGGCCGTTTTCTTTTCCTTTGCGGCTACGCCTTAATTTTGTATGCTCACTGTCTTCGGAGCTCGCCACGTGGCTGCCTCACGAAGCTTTTTGCTTTAGCTTTGTTTCACTTTTCAGAAGTCTCTGTTTGCGTGCCACATGGCTTGTGCTGGCTATTTTTCTGAGTCGGGCCTACCTCATTCTTTGTTGTTGCTTGGAGCTCTCCACGTGGATCTCTCTCGCGGCTTTCTACCGAGCGTTCTTGCTGCTTTCTGCTGAGCTCCATCTAGATGACACGTGGCATTTCTTTTTCCTGCACCGATTACCTTAGAAATGTCGATGGATCTTTTGTGCTTCCCGCCGCCGCGTGTCTTCTCTTATTGCTGCATATTTTTTCGTTTCATATCATGGCCTCGCTAGCATGTTGCTGATCGATGGATGTTTACTGTGGCGGCTCGGATCATCTGGGCCGAGGATCGCCGCGCGTGGTCTGCTCTTCCATGATGCATTTTTCAGGCGGTGGGATGGCCTATATATGGGGCCTAGTTTTTCTTTTATTAGGTTGTTGATGAAGTTGAAGAGATCTCTCAAGTACTGAGGATTAAGCCTTGTGTAATAGTTACTTTCAATTCAAAGACTTCAGACTGTGCCAAATAGATTCGACCTTTCTGTTTTCAATTGTTCCCTGGTACTATTGACCTATGCTATTGTCTTTATTTTTGTATGAATGCCTATTCTTCAGTTTTTGTAACCTTTCATAGCTAATATAAATACAGATCATGTTTCTTCGACTCTTCTGTGTTAAAGCAAAGTTATGTTCGATTACATTATGCATATAGAAGGATGGTGTTGAATGACAAGTGCTTTTGAAAAAAATTATCTTAATTGATAGCAATTTAATGCTTCGGACCTTTGCATTATGCACTGTGCTCTAGTAAAATTCGTCTAAGACTTTGACGCATCGCCTGTAGTGTAAGCTTTACATTTAGGTTATTCTCCTTATCTTTTTCCTCAAACCACTAAGCGAAGAGCCGGCTTCGATAAAATCTTGGAGGTCACTTAGCTAGCGCACTATGTCCCCCAATAGCTAAGTTTTCCATAAGACTGTTGTTACATGGAAAATTCTACGTCAACAGTTTTTTTTCTGGCACATCCGGTGGGACCGCGAACTAGCACGTTCACCTAATCTTTATAAGTGTGTATGAGTCATCGGCTTGTAACTAGGTCGCAATTTGCAAGATTCCCTGGCCAGCTTGTACCACCTTTAGTTTCTATACATTCGAGAGGTCGTCGAAATAGCCCTTCACCTCCTTCGTCACCTCCTGCTCCATTATCACCTAATCCACCTACGCCCATGGCTGCTAGAAATTATGTAGCCTAGAACTCCGGTAGTCCATTGGTAGCACCTGTGCCTCCTGCAATATGGGCTCCCATCCCTGTTTTGGCCTTAAAAGCTATTCCTAAATATTCTGGGGATGAATCAAAAATACCCATAGAGCATTTGCAAGATGTAGCCGACATATGTCTAGTACATGGCATATCAAATGAGAATGTAGCCCTTAGATTGTTGGCCGCCTCATTCCGAGGAAAGGCACTGAATTGGTACCGAACCATTCAAGCAGGCACTATAGCTACTTGGGACCAACTCGAAAACCCTTTTTACGAACGTTTCTCCAATGCTAGCGATAGATCTTCGATGTACCATCAATTGGCCAACATAAAGCGAGCTCCTCATGAAGCTTTGCCCGATTTTAATGCAAGATTTCACTCAACTTGGCAGAGAGTGCCTGTTGGTAGCCGACCACCTCCTGATCTGGCTTTTATGTTCTACCTAAAGTCGATAAATGCTAATATCTCTATGATGTTACAAGCTCTGGGTGGAGAAACTCTCCTTGATGCTTTTGCTCTAGCTGTTACCGCAGAAAATAATCTGATCGCTGCAAGGAAATTGGCGCCAAGACTGATCATGCCATTGTTCCCTGAGTGCAATGCTCCAGAACCTGAAGTCCCTTCCACCAGTGTGCCTACGGTTTCCCCCCAATCTATGTACGTCTATCTCAGGAGTGCTTCAAGCACAACCCTGACGACAACTCCTGTAATTGCTCTTGTGCCAAACCCCATGGCTGCTGAGATGAACGAAATGAGAGAACAAATGTGGGCTATGACTAATGAATTAACTACTTTGAAGCGACAACAATATAGCTACCAAAAGCCAGTGTATCAAAATTACCAAGGCATAAAGCCTCCGTACCAATTAAATCAGTGGCAAGATAAGTCACGTGGGAATACCCCAGCTCAATCAAATAACCAGATGGTTTCGGTAACCTTGCCTATGCAGACTATTCACCCTAGTTCAAATAAGGAGCTGATAGCAGGACAAAACAATTTGGCAGAAGATGCTAATTCATGGTGCTTTCCTTGCAATGATGCACATATGCCGCAGAACTACTCACGAGGAAATTTGCAATAACAAATTATAAATCAACGTAGCCAAGGCACCGCATCCGTTTTCGGTAACACACCATATGCCTCTCAACAAATGAACAATGCTGTCCTTATAGCTCAAATGCAGGGGATGCCCATCCAACAAGAATTAGAAATTGTTCCTAACTAGGCTCTCTTTTCTTCGATGGAGGGAGAAGAGTCAGCATTTCCAAATGACATTCCTATGGATAAAGGACCCCGAGTGCAATGAGATTACAATACGTGTTCAAAGCGAAGATTCACCGGAGAGTTTGCGAACTCATCTAATCAAGCATTAGCACCACCAATGCCTGGTCTTGCAGCAGGCCCATTGCCCATCCCACCATAGTCTGAAGCTGCTATTCTTGGCCCTCCGAAGCTACTTCTTCCGAAGGTCATGACTCTTGCAGTCATCCCTGCTGCGGTTAAATAATCAAACACACCGACCATCAGGCCTGTATCAACTGTCAAACTAAAGGAGCAAACCACTACAATTCACCAATCCTGAGTGCAATTCAATGTAGTGGAACAACTAAAAAAGTCATCTGCCAATGCTTCTCTGTGGGATGTCTTGGCTATTCCGGAGCAGAAGGTGCTGCTACAAAAGGAGTTATCGGGTGAAGAAGATGCAAAGATTTCTTCTCAATCCCCTGAAGAGAAGGTATCCAAACCTGAACTGGACAAAGTGCTGACAATTCCACATGAAGAGAAGCTAGAATTTGAAAAGGAAGGTAAGCCTAAGCCTAGGCCTTTCTTTCTAACACTAATTGTTGGTGAAAAATTACTACACAACTGTATGATTGAATCTGGTGCTAGCACCACTGTCATGCCAAAGCAAGTCGCTGATGCTTTGAGACTAAAGTATGAGCCGCTAAATAAAGGAGTCATGCATCTTGATGGAAATAAGGTTGATACTGTTGGGATAATCAAGGGATTACTTATGACCCTGTTTGCCTGCCCCAGTATCACTGTAAATCAGGATACTGTACTTATCGATATCCCTCCTTTATTCGGGATCTGTTTATCTCGAGAGTTCACTGCAAACGTAGGAGGATATCTGGCTTTAGACTGGTCCCACTTGATTTCGAGGACAAAGCACGGTGCTAAGATGAAGCTATTATCGGAAAACCTGCATTCTGCACATGTTGCCGATGAAGCTCTGCTAAATTTTGAAGCAACACACACTTCTATTTCTTAGGAAGAGAGGCGCAATGTAGAGTTCCTTGAAGACGAGGAGGCTACTAGCTCCCGGACACAAGATGAAGAGAAGCTGTTGGAAGAATTTATTGATACATATCCTTTCAGAAATTATCATGCAACTGGCCTCAAAACCTATGTAATACATGAAGAAGGGAAAATCATACCCAAAGTTACTAAAGAAGCTGAGGGTGAAGAGTCTCTGGAAATATGGACGTTATACTTTGATGGAGCCCGATGTAAAGTAGGAGCCAGAGTGAGAATTTGTTTGATATCCCCAACTAATGAAAAGACATTGAGGTCTTATTGCTTCCAGTTTGCATGTTCCAACAATGAAGCTGAATATGAAGGGCTCGTCCATGGTTTAAGCCTTGCGAAGCAAATGGGTGCAAAACAAATAAGTGTCTTTCGGAGATTCTGAGCTGGTAGTTAATCAGGTCCGCAGAACTTCGACTGTGAAGAATATCCACATGTGATCTTACCAGCATAGAGTCTGGGATTCGATCGACAGCTTTGAGGCATTCAACATACAAGAAATTCCGAGAGAAAAAAATGCCGAAGCCGACAAGATGGCAGCTATTGGAGCTCAGTTCGAGCCGGCGTCGAACCTGTTAAAAAATAAACATGCTGTGAAGGTAATTATAAGACCCGCTGTCCCAGATAACAATCAAGATTGGAAAGTATTTGATAGTGATGCTCATATTGCATCATTCCTTCAGTCATCCAGAGAGTTCGCCAATCAGTTGCAGCCGAAGATCGCCGAGGCTTACGAAGATCAAATTATTCAGCTAAAATCTAACAAGCTTCCGAGGGGTCTAGTCACTCTGAAAAGTCTTTTTGATTTTGATGATGCAACAAGAGATAAAAGGAAACTCATGGCTGACAGAGGTGATTATACTGATCCGCATGTCGGAGAAGATAGAAAGCTCAAAGTTGGAAAGGAAGTGTCAGAAAAGAATAAAGATAGACTAAGACATTTTTGCGAAGAATATCCAAGTGTAGTTACCTGGTCATATGATGATTTAAAAGGATATGATCCTGGGATCATTGAGCATACTATTGAGCTAACAGAGGGGGCAAAGCTAGTCCATCAAAAGCAGAGGCCTGTGAACCCAAAAATAGAGTCCCTAATGCCATAGGAGCTGAACAAATTGATCGCATCTCGGATAGTGTTTCCGATCAAACACAACAATTGGGTGTCTAACCTGGTGCCAGTCCGGAAGAAAAATGGAGATATACATTTGTGCGTAGACTTTCATGACCTAAATAGGGTGTCCTTAAAGGATCACTACCCCCTACCTTCAATGGAGGTAATTCTTCAAACTGTAGCTAGTTCTGAAATCTTTTCGATGCTAGATGGTTTTTCAGGCTATAACCAGATACGGGTAAAGGAAGAAGACCAATACAAAATGGCATTCACCACAAAGTGGGGAACGTATGCTTATGCCAAAATGCCTTTTGGGCTCTCAAACGCTGGATCCACATTTCAGCGAGCTATGGACATTGCTTTTAAAGATTTGATCCACAAGATAATACTCATCTACCTGGACGACCTAACCATATTCTCAAAATCTGCTGATGATCATTTTGATCATCTAGAGCTTGTTTTCCAGAAATGCCAGGAATTTAGAATCTCCCTGAATCTGAAGAAGTGCATGTTCGGAGTTCCCCAAGGGAAACTATTGGGATATTTCATCTCTAAGGAGGGCATTGCTATTGATCCAGAGAGAGCTGATGCAATCAGAGAGATTTCATTGCCTGTCAACAAAAAAGGTGTGCAGTCTTTTCTGGGAAAGGTTAATTTTATTAGCCATTTTATTGCAGACTTTGCAGGAATTGTTCATCCAATCACTTTAATGCTTAAGAAGGACCAATTTTTTAAATAGAAAATGGAAGCTAGAAGAGTTTTTGAACTTATAAAAGAGGCTATTTCTTCCGCTCCTATGCTGGTTAATCCAGACTTGTCAAAAGATTTTATCATGTATGTTTTTGGGGGTGATAATAGTATCGCTACAGTGCTTATGCAGAAGGATGATAAAGATGCAAGGGAGTCCCCTATTGCCTTTTATTCCAGAACTTTAAAAGAATACAAAGTAAAGTATAACTTTGTGGAGAAGCAAGCCTTCGCCATTGTTAAGGGGCTTAAGAAGTTTTGACATCTGATATCATATAATAAGGTGATTGTATGTGTTCTGCATCCAAGTGTGCGAGAATATATCATGGAAGAGAAAATCACGGAAAAAAGAGCTAACTGGATCACCAAGATCCTAGAATATGACATTGAGGTCAGACCTATCAAGACTGTCAAGGGGAAAAGACTGTGTGAGTATATCACTGAAAATAGTGAAACGGCGACAGAATGTGACACTTCGGAACCTGTGTTAATAAACGAAGAGAATCTTTAGAGTAACTGGCTTGATGACAAGATAAATTTTATGCAGACAGGAAAGTATCCGACGGACCTCCCATCTTTTAAAAGGCGTTTCTATCACCTACAGAATGACAATTTTGTCCTTTTGGAGGGTGTCTTGTTTAAAAGAAATTTCAACGAAATCCTACTGAGATGTGTCAACAAGGAGTAGGCCCGAAGGATATTAGATCAATATCATAACAGCCTTGTCGGAGGACATTTTTCCACAAGAACCACAACAATTAAAATCATATGTGCTGGTTATTATTGACCAACACTTTTTAATAATGCATTTTTCTTAATTAGGTCTTGCAAAGAATGTCAGTTCTATGTTGGAAGGAGAGAGAATGCTGCTATGCCTTGAAGGCCCATAGTGACAGAGGAACCTTTTGCTCAATGGGGTTTAGACTTCATCGGGATGATCAACCCTCTTTTCTCAGCAGGACATAAATGGATATTAACAACAACCGACTATTTTACCAGGTGGGAAGAAGTAGTGCCGTTGAAAAGTGCAACTGAATCAAAGATTGTTAATTTCCTAGAAGAACTGGTAGCCAAATTTGGCCCGCCTAAGACAATTATCTCTGACAATGCCAAAGCTTTTCTCGGCTTGAAAATGAGTCAGTTCGCTCTAAAATACGGGGTGTTCTTGAAGACCTCCTCTAACTATTATCCCCAAGGAAATGGTCTCGCGGAGTCCACTAATAAGAACCTCATCTAGTTGATCAAATGGATAGGCTCAAAACATCAAAAGGAATGGCATAGGAACCTCCAGACATCACTCTGGGCAGATCGAATTACGCCCAAGCAGGTATTGAAAATATCTCCTTATGAGATGGTATACGAAAAGGAGGCATTGCTGCCTATTGCCACAGAGATTCTCGCCCTCCAATTGCTCAAGTCTCTAGAAGTTGAACAAAATGGAGCGATGGAAGTAAGGTTTTCTGAGTTGCTTGAGGTGCAGGAGAAAAGATAACACGCCCTGGAAGCAATGAATAGTCGCCAATAGGTAGTGAAGAAATGGTTCGACAAAAAGGCTTTAGATTAGGGACTGCAACGCGAAGATTTGGTTCTCAAATTCAATGAACGCAGAATAAAACCCGGACAACATAGCAAATTCAACAGCCTTTGGGAAGGGCCATTCAAGATCTACCAGTGGAAATAGTTTAACTCTTTTGAGTTAGAATATATGGAAGGCAATGCTCTAAGTATTCCAGTTAATGGAATACATCTTAAAAGGTTCTATTAATTCTGTATATGTGTTAATTTTGTACATTTGTATATATATAATTACTCTTTGTCGCTTTAAGTTTTGGCTCTTCTCGGCACAAGTTTGAAATAATGCAACAATGGTGTAAGCAATTGAAAGAAATTTATAAATGAACCAAGTGTTAACAAAGAAGCATAGTGGATTACATCCATTAAGGTCGAAAATTTACAATATAGTGGGGCCGGAAGGCCTTTTGTTAACATTTACATATGCCTGCTAAGGTGCGGAACTTGTAAGCAGAAATAAGAAAAATTGGTAAAACATTTTTTGTCTGTAGAACACTAATGAGAAGGACCGACGATCATAGCAGCAAGCAGCTCGGGCTCTAGAAATACCATTCTCTCAAAATTTTCATGCCATTGAAAATTGGAGAAAGGCTCAAGATAATGAATGCGCATTAGGAAATGGCAGCCTTCGCGGACTTTGGCACGGTGCTCTTCATGGGTTTCCAGCTTGAAGCCAAATAGAAAGGGCCTAGTTGGGATGATGCCTCCACGCAGCTACTACAGACAAATGTTTCGGACTGAAGGAATCCCTCGACCCAATTGGGTTGCACGCACAATCTGCTCCAAACCTTCGAGGTAACACGCAGGGAAGACCAGCTTCGTCAGTTTTATAATTTTACGCTTGCTAACGCTAATGTCCAACAGCGAGGCAACGAAATGGGAGTAGACGCTGGTGTTAACCCGATATTTCTCTTCATAGCGCACGCAATCCTTCCCGAGGATCCATTTGATGGCTTTCATGTATAACAGGTTTTTTGCACCTGTTATACGCTTCAAGCGTCTGCAAGTAATCTTGCCAAGGAAAGCAGCTTGGGTCTTTCTGCAGGTGAGCCTCACTGGTGTTTCTATGATTTCTACTTTTCTAGCTAAGAGATTAAAAATACTGTCCAGCAAGAGGTTGCTAAACTAAAAGGGTAGTTGATATTGTGATTCGCAATATTGAACAAGGGGCGAAAATATAGACTGGCTAAGTTGTGCTTGCTGAAGAAATAATGATTAACGATTATACCAAGTGGGTTGCTTCGCCTTGGTTTTTCGCATCATAGCGTGCAAGGTGAGGGAGAGGTGCAGGCTCAGATTGCAACTTGCTCCGCTAAGCTGCCACATCATTCATCGATCAACTAGTTGTCAGTAATACAAAGTGCCACCGTCTCATCCGAATCGGATGAAATTATTGAGAAAAGCTCTATTGGGCAATGCGCTCTCTACAAGCATTAATGTTAATCAATACAAATAGCCTACAAAGAAATGCTCGCGAGGTTTTCCTGGGTTCATTTTCCAAGACAAGGATCTGCTCCCATCACACATGAAAGATTGTCATTTAATTTTTAAGCAGTTCAGATGGTTGGCGATCTTTTCGCATGAGTAAAGATGATTATGCATAGTAACAAGTTGGCGTAAACGGCTGGCACGTACCTTTTTCGGCTGCCATTTCGAAGAAAGCGGAAAAAGCAAGTTATGGCATGCAGGGAAACATATTTATTGCAAAAGTTGCCAAAGAATTAAGCAATTAAGGCATTCGCAAGAAGAGAGAAGTTTTTAGAGAAGCTAAGTCATTTTGCCAAAGGTTAGCACAAAGACCCTTGTGGAGACAAAAATGGTCGAAATTGCAAAAAACCTTGCACAGACTTCAGCTCAAGTAGCTCTAAGCGAGCAGATGAAGAATGTGCCCTGCATGCAGCTTTATGATGGAGAGTCTTATACCACTCAAGGCATACCTACAAAGCCTAACTGGTCTTTCACTCACCCAGTAAACCAGAGGTTGTTGAGCATGGTTGCTCACAGAGACCAGGCAGTGGTTTTGGAGGATTGGGACAATGTCTTTGACCCCAAAATGTCGAGCAATCCTAAGAGCCTTTGAGAAGCTGCATGCGAAAGGATGAAGAATACAACAAACCAATTTTCCAAATGGCTATGGTACTGTGGGATTGCATAGTACATGGTCCCTTTGGTGCACCCTTGCCCAGAGATTGTAGCAGCATGCACGACATAGTTCGACCCAAGCACTGGGGTTATCAACGGCAAGGATTTCCGGGTAGTCATTAGCCCCATAGCTATTCAAGATATGTTGTGTGTCCCGTTTCCTTTGGGTAAGGAGGTTGAAGATTTCAACATGGAAAGAATGCAGAAAAGTGGGGAGAGTTCCAATTGGGGCCACAATTTTATCACTCCGAGCTTCAACATCAGAGCAGTTCAGCCCTGCCTAAATTCCCTTTCAGTTTGAAAGCTTTGAAAGGTGCGGTACAATCTGCCATTTCTATGCTGGAAATAGTGTGCGGTTTGGACTCCGACACAGAGGTCCATCAGTTTCAAATGTCCCTCTACTTTATGTTAAGGAAAAATTGCGAGGGGCCGCTTTTTGATTTTGCAAAGATTATTAGTGATGGCATTCGACTGCAGTTAAAGGAATTTGGGGTCGGTTCTAGGTTCAGTTATTTGTCTTTCCTGGCCTATTTAATTTTGCACCAAAATCTGGATTACTTTTCAACATCTTTGCTCCTGTTTGTTTTTGATGAGAATGGCTTGAGGAAGCCGGTTTCGACATGGACTCCTATCATGTCAAAAACCTTTGATTATTACGCGTTCTCGGATGCGTTCATAGCCCCGATTATGAGGGCTTTTGGTAAAGTTGGTATAAATATGACCGAACGCATTTCACCCTGCCAGAGGTCCTAGCTTGGGAAGTTAGTACCACCTTGTGACTGGTTCTTCGGCACAGATTTCACTATGCTTTGTTCGTCGAGTTTCATACGGGAGCCTTTCCGGCTTCCCCGTTTCCTCTCCGACAGAGTGCTGGCCCTAGAGGCAATGATACAGCTATGTACCTTTGATGATAATTATTGGGGAGGAAAACACCAGACCTCCTATTTACTATTGCCAATCATGTTTGGTTCAGTGTCACTGGCAAAGAAGAGGACCCCGCAACTTGATACCTCGGTGACTCTACTTTCAAAATTGGGTCATCTCGGGCTGGTACTGATAGATGATTCCTGGAATTACAACCCTGACAATAATTTGTTGGACATTGGCATCAAGATCGCACACTCACCTCGGCCATTCTGGGACCTCTGAAGGAATCCCGAGGAAGGAAACCTAAGTAGATATGTAAGCTTCGAATATTTGCCTACAGTGGATGGTCGACCACCCTGGCTGAATTTTTATCACATTGTGGGGAGGGTCAACCCAAAGCTTGTGATCAACCCCTCTTTGGTCACTCAATTAAGAAGCTCAATTGGGAACCCGACAAGATGCAAGCTTTCTGGATATACCGGCAGGAGATTCTGGCACGTGACAAATTTTACAACGAAGTCACCCTCGATGAGAAATTTGATGATATTTGGGAAAATGAGCATCCGGATGTTGAGTATTCTCTGAATCGTTCAACATCTATGCAGTAATATAGAAGAGAGGAGGCTACTGCGGAATCTGGGGAAGAAGTAACACAATTTCCCCCCGCCGTTGCCGAGAATTCGGTACTTGAAAGGAATACTAGTAAACAGCCTATGCAGGAGGAAGAGCCGTGCACATTGGCATCCATGCCAGCCACCTCTTCTAAGCCAAAATAAAAGCGGACAAGGACCACTAGTAGTAAGAGTCAGGTCATTCTTGACCTCGATGATGTCCCGAGGGATAAGCGACAATGTACCAAAAAGGACTATGTGGAGGAGGAGCAACCAGCAACGGAAGTGATCGAGACATCTGCGGCTCCACCAGAACATCAGGTAAGTTTTCCTCCCTTTTCTCTTTCCTCTATGTCTCTGGTCCCACCACAGTCTACCCCTGCTGCCTCATATACACCAGCTTTCTCAGCTCCTAGATTTGTCGGTCATTCCGGTCTTGCTCCTCCCGTTTTCCCTCCTGTGTCCTCCGCTTTTACTACTTTACCCAGAACGCAATTTGGTATTAGTACCGGGCTCGTGGGTCAACAATTTTTATCCCCAAGACCTAGCCCTACGGTTGGTGCGTCTTCAATTTTTCCTTTCTCCATCACTTCATTTTCATCCCCTCCGAGTGGCCAGTTCATCCCGCCATTCTCCCCTGCTATTATAATGTGACCCGACAAGACCTCTGATGCATCAACTACACTATCTTTCCCGTTGGCTGTCCCTCAAGAGTACCCTTTTGTTGGTGGACTAGGTATCCCGGCCCAGGAATATTTCTCGCAGGTCGACACAAATAAAAGTGCCTGCACCAACCAGATCAGCAAGCGAAGAGCAAAGGATGGGACCACGTAGGCGGAGCCCCACTTGCAAACTATTTTCAATGAAACCAAAAACTCCTTGATGTTTGCGAAGATCACCCCTAATGTGATCAGGGCAGTAAGTGAGATGTAGCCTAATGACTATTCTGTGAATGCTGTAGGGTTAGACTTATGGCAGACCCGACCGCAAGATAAAGTTGAACTCATGGAGGAGACTCAAAAGATAGTGACTACTGATTTTCTCAAGTTCAATCGGCAGGACAAGAAGAAAGATGATCAAATTGCGGAGCTGAAAAAGAAGGTTGACATCTAAGTGAACAAATTCAAAGCCCAAGAGAACGAAATAGGTCGCCTGGAGAAGGAGAGGGGTACCTTCGAAAATAAAATCAAAGAGTTACAAAATTTGGGTGAAGAGGTTATTCCAACTCTTGAGAAGCAAGTTGAACTGCTCTGAGCAAGTGAAGAAAAGTTCCAGGCAAAGGAAAAAGAGAGCTCTGCACTGAGTCTAACCTGCTAATTGAAAGCATGAGAGAGCTCTGGTAGAATACAACTACCGAGATAACTGAAGTGAACGCCAGCTTGGAGTTGGAGGTTCAAAAGGCTAAGTAGGCCGAATCAGCCTTAGTGGAGAAGGAAAAGGAGACTCTTGCCCTAAAGGAATAGATGTCTGCATTGGATAAAAGCTTGGCGGAGGCAGTGGCAGGTTTAAGCAGCAAAGAGGCAGAATTGGCTGCCCTAAGAACCCAACCCCTTGTGCCTTGGATGAGCTCCTTAGAAATTGCCAAAGGGCTACACGCATCATACTGGGATAAGGTAAGGCTTTGTACCTTACCCTGCAGCCCACTTTAAAGTTTATGGCGCAAGCGGCTAGCCTCTGTAAAACGGTGAGTGAATCGATACAACATGTTCAAGAGTTAACTTCTGACAAGGTTCCCGAGGCTAGGATATTATTGGATAAGTTGTATACCGCTTCAGATGAAGCGTTGAGTAGCGTGGGTATCAACGACCGAATGACGACAGCTTTGGGTGCATGTAGCCTCATCTCCATGCATGAGGCCATTCAACAGGTGGAAAATTGCAGAGCTCAGTTGAACTAGGTCACAAGCGACATGCGGGCAAAGTTTTTTAGTTTGAATCAAAGAGGCCTCCCCTCACCTTTCATTATGGACCAGGCAGTTGCTGGAGTGGAGCATATTTTTAAAATGATTGAAGAGAAGAAGAAGGACCTTTCCGTCTTCCACACCTTTGATCAATCCCCAACTGCTGACGAGATCAAAGTGATCATACATCAACTGGCACAACTTTTCTTCCAATTGGAATTGGAAACAAAAGTATCAGGCGGATTGCCCTTCAAAGCAATCATCGATCTCAGACTGGCTCATGAGCACCTGCGAACTCTCTCTGCACCAACAGATGAAGTGTGGACCAATCTGCAGGCTGCCCTCACAAGGTTGTGAGCATTGTGTTGCAGAGCCAAAGGTTTATGGGGTTCTCCTTTCTGCAAAGCGAAAATCCCCTATTAGTCACCAAACTGTTCAATAAAAACTGCCTATGCCTTGGCCGTTTTCTTTTCCTTTGCGGCTATGCCTTAATTTTGTATGCTCATTGTCTTCGGAGCTCGCCACATGGCTGCCTTACAAAGCTTTTTTCTTTAGCTTCATTTCACTTTTCAACATTCTCCATTTGCGTGTCGCGTGGCTCGTGCTAGCTATTTTTTTGAGTCGGGCCTACCTCGTTCTTTGCTGTTGCTCGGAGCTCTCCATGTGGATCTCTCTCATGGCTTTCTATCGAGCATTCTTGTTGCTTTCTGCTAAGCTCTGTCTGGTTGACATGTGGCATTTCTTTTTCCTGCGCCAGTTACCTTGGAAATGTCGATGGATCTTTTGTGCTTCTTGTCACCGTGTGTCTTCTCCTGTTGCTGCATGTTTTTCCATTTCGTATCATGGCCTCGCTGGCATGTTGCTAATCGATGGATGTTTACTGTGGCGGCCCGGATCATCTGGGCTGAGGATCGCCATGCGTGGTCTGCTCTTCCATGATGCATTTTTCAAGCGGTGGGATGGCCTATATATGGGGCCTGGTTTTTCTTTTATTAGGTTGTTGATGAAGTTTAAGAGATCTCTCAAGCACTAAGGATTAAGCCTTATGTAATAGTTACTTTCAATGCAAAGACTTCAGACTGTGCCAAATAGATTCGGCCTTTCTATTTTCAATTGTTCGTTGGTACTATTGACCTGTGCTATTGTCTTTATTTTTGTATGAATGCCTATTCTTTAGTTTTTGTAACCTTTCATAGCTAGTATAAATACAGATCATGTTTCTTCGAATCTTCTGTGTTAAAGCAAAGTTATGTTCGATTACATTATGCATATAGAAGGATGGTGTTGAATGACAAGTGCTTTTGAGAAAATTTATCTTAATTAATAGCAATTTAATGGTTCGGGCCTTTGCATTATGCACTGTGCTTTGATAAAATTTGTCTAAGACTTTGGCGCATTGTCTGTAGTGTAAGTTTTACATTCATGTTATTCTCCTTATCTTTTTTCTCAAACCACTAAGTGAAGAGCCGGCTTCGATAAAATATCAAAGGTCACTTAGCTAGCGTACTATGTTCCCCAATAGCTAAGTTTTCCATAAGATTGCTACTACATGCAAAATTCTATGTCAACACTACCTTGTTCTCCAATTTAGATATTTTCTCATTCGGCACATATGCATATTCCTCACAACTAAAGACTCTAATGTGTCTTAAAGAGGGCTTTCTACTATACTATGCTTCCATAGGTGTTTCATCCATGAGTACGGAAGTGGGAGATCTATTAATTAAATAACACGTCATAACTACTATAAGTGTGAATAAGTAGAAAGGAATAAAACACTTCTTAATGAAACATTGTATCAAAGATCAAGCTAATAATCTATTGAAAGCGTCTCATTGTATCCTATTTTCAAAGATTTATTAAGCTATTGTGCTCTTAGATTTAAATAACACTATAACTGTTAAAATGACAATCTAAAGAACATAATGATGCTGATGCAATGATATGAAGCTATATGATAATGCTAAATGATAAAATAAACTAATATAGCATGAATTAACATGGAAACTAATAAATGTAGTTACAGGAGGCAACCATGATGTGAAAACTAGAATGATGGATGCTTGATGCTTGAATTCCTGCACAGTAAGAGTGCATAAGCTTGATAATCTGGATCCTTTTCTTGGTTGAATGAAGCTTTATTTATAGATTTCCTAGCTGTAGAAATGCATAGGGATGGCAAAGAGAAGCTTGGATTCAATCTGGAGGAGATTGAGAAGATTTGGAGATTGTCTCTACCCATGAAAACACCAGGAAAGAGAAGAGGAAAGATTGATGGAAGAGGATTGAGAGATAAATTTGCAATTTGTCTCCAATTTGTCTCCAAAACTTTTCGTGAAGTTTCAAAGCATTAATTTTAACATAAATTAGACATAGGATATCTAATTTGATTTTGAGGAAATATAGAGGAATATTCTTTATGCCTTAATTTAAATATTTTTTATTTATTTAAATTAGCAAAAGAGGGATAATTAATTTAATAGAACAAACTATAGAAGTTGTTTATTAAATCGAAATAGAAGAATATGATAATTAATCAAAAAAGTGTTTGATATTTATTTAATTAATTTAAGATTGACACGATAGAATAAAATAGGGAAATGATAATTAAATCAAACAAAGTATTTAATTTTGTTTATTTAATTAAGATTAGAAGAATGTAAATGTGAATGTGAACATGAACTATATAAATAAATATTTCTATTTATTCAAACAGTAGAAGAATTTAGGATAATTAATCAAATAATTCGTATTTAATTAATCGGATTCTCCAGACCATTTTAGGTGTATACATTTTTCCCCTTTTTGAAGTGATGTGTTTACGCATTGCTTCGAAGAAATTTTTGCTGCTACTGCCAGCATCGATGAAAAAAATTCAGTATGCCCCAGACATGCTCCAAATATTGATTCTCAGATGATTGCTGATAATATGCCCCCTCGAGAGATAAATTAATGATTTGATAATTTTTTAGAATTTTTTGAATTTTCATGATGATTTGATGATGATATGATGAAGATTTGATGAAGAAATAATTTATCTCCCGACATTGATGATAAAAATTTAGCCCGTGGATGAAATTTCAATTAAGCCTCCTTATGTTTGATGATTTTCGATCGTGTCAGCCTTTGATTTGATATTGATTGATGATCCTCATAGATTAGAAGATTATTGATCTCATGATAGGTGAGATTCAATGATTGATTGATTGACCTCATGATAGGCAAGGATCAATGATAGATTGATGATTGACCTCATGATAGGTGAGGTTCATTGATAGATTGATTGATTGACCTCATGATAGGAGAGGTTCAATGATAGATTGATTGATAATATTGCTGATTTGTGATATGTTATGATCATAGGAGGATTTTAGAGTTCTTCCCAAAGACGTGGGACATGATTCCACATCTAGTGCAAGCTGATATAGATATCATTAGTCGATGTGGAAAATCTATAATGCAGATGTAAAACTAATATGAATGCAATATAATTTAACCAAGAAAATCTATATGCAAACTATGTCATCTGAATAGTCCATTTATCATGCCTTTTATCATCATTGAGCTTTTAAAATGTTGAAAGTGAGTACAAGCATCAGTGGTATAATTTAGACCATGACGACCTGAGTACTACTTCATTGATTTTTGATATTGCAAGTGAACACAAGCATCTAGGTATAATTAAACCGAGATGACCTGAGCATTTATTGCATAAACAGACAAAGATTAATCATTTCAATGTGTGAATTCTGAATGTCAACTGCGATACATTTACATAACACATCCCCCGACAATTCACACATTGAATGATTAACTGAAAGACATCAGACATTAAAAATATCATTATTCTTCATTGTTTCTCTAGTTCATTTACATCATTGAGTTACTCCAAAGAAATGATAATATCAACCAAAAATACAATTTATCCACATTTTACTTAAAGTGCTTCAATCATTATTCAGATTAGATCATCCATCCTGATTTTGTGATGTTTTTGTGATTTTCCAAGATTTTGACCAAAGACCTAACTTACTAACCTATCCTAGGGGTCTCGAGGGCTGATCAAAGATTAGCCTTGCCTATGTTACACACGCAGTGACCACGTAGTTCAACTGACATAGACTCATGATTTTGGATTTTGCTTTTCTAGACTGACTTTTTGACTTGTTTTTGGAATTTTATGTAATGATACAGATGTTTGATGCCTTTTTGATGATGATTGATGTTGTGTTTTGATCACTGTTTTTGTGTAATTTTCATACTGCTGTTTTCCCATTTTTGGTGAGACCGATGTTTTAGTTGCCCCCAGTGATATCCAGATGTTGCCCCCAAGCTAGAGTGAGACATGACCATGTGAAATGATTTGATAATGGATGTAAATGATGGCAAGACTAATGATATGATATAAAATGGTAATGAATGCCAGACTAATTATCCTGATATGTATCAAAATAGATGGGAAAGCTAGTTTAGAATCACATACGACGCCTATTTCCATATTTTCACCATATGTTTTGATTACACTCTTTGTTTTGTATATTTTTCCTTTTTCTCATTTTTCTATTTTCTGTATTTTTTTTGTATTTTCCGTTGCCAAGATGCCTGTTTGCCAAGTTTTCATCAAGGAAACCCTTTTTCAAAAGTTTGACCCATTCACTAGGAATTCAAGTATAGAAATTTTTGAGATGGATACTGTTGATAGGTTCATCAAACAAATCCCCTTCTGACGTTGATAGTTGATAGGATCCTGATCCATATTTTGATATGATGACAAAAGGACCTAGCCAGTTAGGCTCAAATTTCCCTTTCTTTTCCCTGTCCTATTGATTTCTCAGGTTTTCTTTTAGAACCAAATCGCCAACTTGAAAAATCCTAGGTTTTACCCTATGATTGTAACTCCTTGATATTCGCTATTGATATGATATGAGATGATTAACAACTTGTTGAATATGCTCATCCAACAATTCTAGTTCTTGTAGTCTAGATACCCTATAGTCCTGATCTGAAATGATTCCTCTGAGGGATACACAAAGTGATGGAATCTCCACTTCAATAGGTAGTATGGTCTCTGATCCATATGCCAAGGCATATGGTGTAGCTCCTATTGGTGTTCTGATACTGGTTCTGTAGGCCCACAATGTAGGATTGAGTTGAACATGCCAATCATGTCCAACATCATTTACTGTCTTCTTGAGGATTTTTAGAATTTTTTTGTTAGAGGCCTCTGCTTGGCCATTTCCTTGAGGATAGTACGGTGTTGAGAAACAATGTTGGATGTGAAACTTCTCACACAATTCTTGAACATCTTTGTTTTTGAAAGGCCATCCATTATCAGTGATAATAGATTGAGGGATTCCATACTGACATATGATGTAATTCAAGATGAAAGACGAGATATGCTTCCCCGTGAGCATTGTAAGAGGCACTGCTTCTATCCATTTTTTGAAGTATTATGTTGCTGTTATTATGAACTTGTGTCCATTGGATGGAGAGGGATTTATTTTTCCTACCAGATTTAGTCCCCACTAAAAAAAGGGCCATGTTGATGTGAAGGGATGCAGTTCTTGTGCTGGTGCATGAATCAGATTACTGTGAATCTGGCATTTTTGACATTTCTTTACAAACTGATAAGATTCTTTCTCCATGCATGGCCAATAATATCCTAAACTGAGGAGATTCTTCACTAGAGTTATTCCACTCGAATGAGTGCCACAAATACCCTGATGAACCTCGTGTAAGGCCATCTCAGATTTTTTGTGTTCTAAACATCAGAGTAAGGTACCATCAAGACCTCGATGATAAAGGATGTCAGCGATTAAAGTATGTGGAGTGGATTGGCAGATGAAATTACGTTTTTGGTTCCTAGAAAGATCAGGAGGGAGGATATTGTCTTTCAGGTAAGCATAGGTTTTTTCATAGATGGAGGTTTCAATGGTCTCTAGATGGCATAGGGTATTGGATTCTGAATTATTGTAAGAAGGACATGGTACTTGTTCCACCATAAACTCATAACAACCTTGTTTCTCTGGAAATTATAAGAGTGAAGCAATTGTGGCCATAGCATCCACAGCTTTGTTCTTCGCCCTTGGAATTTGATCAAATTTGATGTTGAAAAAAAATTGTTTTAGATAATCTATTTGTTGTTTGTAGGACATCAAATTTTCATCTTTTGTCTGATACTCATCATTTACTTGATAAATGACTAGTTGAGAGTCCCCATATACCTATAGATCTATGATCTTCCATTCAATTGCTATCTTGACCCCAATGATTAATTCTTCATATTCCACTACATTATTTGTACATTGAAACATCAGTCTATATGATTTTGGAATGGTGTGTCCTTGGGGAGTGATGAACAAAATCCCTACTCTAGATCCTCGTTGTGTGTATGATCCATCAAAGTATAATATCGATTGTTGTGGCATCACTGTCAGAATGTTTGCATCTGGAAACTCCATTGTCATGGGTCGATCATCTAGTAAAGGAGCCTCAGCTAATTGTTCAGTGATTGATTGACCCTTGATGGATTTTCTCTCCACATATTGAATATCAAACTCACTTAAGAGCATGACCCATTTTGCTAGTCTACCTATTAAGGCAACTTTACTGAGTAAATATTTCAAAGGGTCGGTCTTTGCTATTAGTCTGATTGTATGAGTCAGCATATAATGTCTTAGCCGTTGAGTAGAAAACACCACTGCTAAGCAAGATTTTTCTATGAAAGTGTAGTTTACTTCATATCCATTTAATTTTCTATTGATATAGTAGATGGCGTGTTCTGTTCCTTCATAATCCTCTTGCGCTAATAGTGCCCCTAAAGAGATATATGTGGTTGCAATGTACAGTATTTGAGGTTTTCCTTCTGTTGGCGGTGAAAATAGATATTGTTTTATTTGATCGAATGTTGTTTCACACCCATTATCCCATTTGAAAACAATATTTTTTTGTAACAAGTGATTGAATGGATGACTTTTGTTCGCCAGCTAGGAGATAAATCTCCTGATTGATAGGAGTCTTCCTTGTAGTGATCTGAGTTGACTGATATTTCTGGGAGGCGACATTTCCATTATTGCTTTGACTTTCGCTGGATCTACGTCAATGCCCTTTTTGAGACAATGTATCCCAACAGTTTTGTTGATGTGAATAAGTAGAAAGGAATAAAACACTTCTTAATGAAACATTGTATCAAAGATCAAACTAATAATCTATTGAAAGCATCTCATTGTTGTCTCCTATATTCAAAGACTTATTAAGCTATTGTGCTCTCAGATTTAAATAACACTATAACTGTTAAAATGGAAATCTAAAGAATAGAATGATGCTGATGTAATGATATGAAGCTATATGATAATGCTAAATGATAAAAGAAACTAATATAGCATGAATTGACATGGAAAGTGATAAATGTAGCTACAGGAGGCAGCCATGATGTGAAAACTAGAATGTTGGATGCTTGGATGCTTGATGTTGAATGCTTGATGCTTGAATTCCTAAAGAGTAAGAGTGCATAAGCTTGATAATCTGGATCCTTTTCTTGGTTGAATGAAGCTTTATTTATAGATTTCCTGATGGTAGAAATGCACAAGGATGGCAAATAGAGGCTTGGATTCAATCCGGAGGATTGAATGGTGAGAGATGGAGGAGATTGAGAAGATTTTGGAGATTGTCTCTACCCATGAAAACACCAGGAAAGAGAAGAGGAAAGATTGATGGAAGAGGATTGAGAAATAAATTTGCAATTTGTCTCCAATTTGTCTCCAAAACTTCCCGTGAAGTTTCAAAGCATTAATTTTGACATATTTTTGACATAAATTAGACATAGGATATCTAATTTGATTTTGAGGAAATATAGAGGAATATTCTTTATGCCTTAATTTAAATATTTTTTATTTATTTAAATTAGCAAAAGAGGGATAATTAATTTAATAGAACAAACTATAGAAGTTGTTTATTAAAGAAAAATAGAAGAATATGATAATTAATCAATAAAGTGTTTGATCTTTATTTAATTAATTTAAGATTGATGTGATAGAATAAAATAGGGAAATGATAATTAAATCAAACAAAGTATTTAATTTCGTTTATTTAATTAAGATTAGAAGAATTTAAATGTGAATGTGAACGTGAACTATATAAACAAATATTTCTATTTATTCAAACAGTAGAGGAATTTAGGATAATTAATCAAATAATTCGTATTTAATTAATCGAATTCTCCAAACCATTTTTAGGTGTATACAACTACAACCTCAACCCAAAACTTATGTTCCAAACCAACACTGTCAGCATTTTTCTCGCCCTTTCCATCAACATTCTATTCATCCTTTCAACAACTCCATTTTGTTGTGGAGTGTAAGGAGTAGTCCTCTGTCTTTTAATTCCATGGTCTTTATAATACTTATCGAACTCTACTGAACAAAACTCACCTCGATTATCCATCCTCAAGAATTTAATATTTCTACCAGTCTGATTTTCTACCAAGGTTTTAAATTCCTTAAACCGACTGAAAAACTTCTATTTTTCTTTTTAGAAAATACATAAATGTCCTCGAATAGTCATCTATGAATGAGACAAAATACATAGATTTCGATAACGAAGGTACAGTTACTAGACAAAATACATCAACATGAATGTAATCCAAAATTCTAGAAGATTTATGAGGACTCAAATAAAAAAAACACGGTGTTGCTTTCCATATATATAATATTCACAAAATTCGAATTCAAGGTTACAATCATCAAGCCCTTCAACTGGGTTTTTATTTTTCAAGGATTTTAAGCCTTTTTCACCAATGTAGCCAAGCCTTTAATGACACAACATAGTTTTCTCTGCTAGGAGCTTCACCTCTAAATATTTTTCACCCATAGGTACAACGTTTTCCTTCTCTACTTGGTCTAAATTACATGACTTTATAGAAGCGCTATTACATTGTACAACATGTGCATTCAGCTTATACAAAGTGCCAATTCATGCACCCTTAGCCAACACCATAGAACCTATAGTCATTTTACATATACCATTCAAAAAAGAAACATGTACACCAATATCATTCAACTTACTTACACCCTTAGCCAGACTTGGGATGTGCATTATATCATTTATTCCTTTAATTCTTGCATCAGGAAATTAAATTATGACTCTACCATGGCCCACAATTTCAAGGTGGGAATCATTTCCCAGATACACCTTTCCACCAACATACTTTTCATATTTAGAGAACCAACCTCTATGAGAGGTCATGTGAAAATATGCACCCGATTCAATCATCCAAACATCATTTGATGCCTGAGTTGCCAAGGCTGCAATGAAGGCATCTACATCACTTTGAGAGGATTCATTATCATAAGAATTAGATTTATTTTTCTTCTTCTCCTCTTTACAATCTTTCTAGATGTGACCAATCTTCCCACAATTCTAATATTTCACCTTGGACTTCTTTCCAGGATACTTCTTGTCCTTTTTCTTTCCTTTCTCCTTTGATTTGACTCAAACAACAAGAGCCTCCTTGGCCATCTTAGAATATTTCCTTCACATTTCTTCTGATAGCAGTGAAGAAACCATGTCTTCCATCTTGAAAGTGGTTGTTGTACTCCCAATAGTTTTTACTAAATGATTGCATGTGTCAAGAAAAGAACATAATAGAAGCATACAATGATCCTCGTCATCAATTTTCATACCAACAGAAGTTAACTGTGCAATGATCATGTTAAAGGTATTCAAGTGACCTTCTACAAATACCCCTTCCTCCATTTTCAATGAGTACAACTTCTTCCTCAATAATAACTTACTCACCAATGATTTTCCCTAATAAATATCACCTAGCTTCTTCCACAGAAGTTTTGTCGTGTTCTCCTCATGGATTTTTAAGAGAACAAAATTAGCCAAGCACAATCTGATCAGACCTTTGGCTTTTCAATCCTTTGCATCCCAATGAGTTTGAGATGTTGTTGCAGGATTATTTCTAGAAACTACTTCCCAAAGATCTCAATCAACAAGTAAATCCTCCATTTTGAGTTTGCATAACTCAAAAATGCCACCATTAAATTTGTCAATTTCTATTCTTCCAGATGTGCTTTCCATCTCAAATCTGTAACAAGTTTTCAAATTGATTCTCTCTACAAAACTCACACTCGACAAAATTAGCACAAAAACCTGACTCACCCACAAGGATAACACAATTGGCCAGGCTGTGATACCACTTGTAAGGAAAGATAAGTGCTTAAACACCTTCCTAATGCCAATTTTATAGGAGAGAGATACAAAAATTTGAATAAAACTTTGCAATTTATAGTTCACTTAAGATGCACATTGAATAACAGAACAGAGAATTAAAACATCACACAATTTGAACACTATATTTATCATGGGAAAACTCTTACGGGAGAAAAACCCACACACCAAGTAAAGATCACTTTGTATTACAAAAATGTAATTACATACAAAGTTACATAACTTATACTTTCAGATGTTCATTCATAGTAAAATTCTGGTAGCATTCGATTACACAGTTCTTTGATTCATTCACCTCTTTGTTATATTTTTCCCTTGTTATAGTGCATACATTCACAATATTCACATTACAATATTTTCCAAACATTCAAGAAACCAATCATTTCCAACTTCCATTGGTACCAAACTGTCACACAAAATGTAACTATCATAGCTTCCAAGTTGTATTGGGATGTCGAAGAGAGTGGAAACCAACTCTCATCGAACTCCAACAGTCACCTCAACATGACTCTTGTTACTCCATGATTCACCAACACTTCGCATCAGAACATCGATGAGACAATAATCAATCTCTTGTTGAATTCTCAATGTTACATCGATATGGTTATTACTCGCCAACCTTTGACCATGGTCTCCACCACCAAGATGAATCCCATGTCACCAGCATCATCCATGTCACTGTTACATAATTGAATCATGACTTACTTGTCACTGTCTTTTCCTATCAGATCATCAAAGCGACTGAATTCTAGCTTCCTTTGAATTATACTATTCTATCCAATGAAGAAACTTGGTAACCTTCACTATTCATTGGGAGATCAAAGGGACTCCATTTCGTGTCTCGGCAATATAGAACTATCACACTGATAGAGTGTTAACTACAAACACATATCCACCAAGGAATTAACTATTAGCTACTAATGCACAACCGTGAACACTTATTAAATAGTCCATTGAGACTTCAATGGGACATAACTCAAAATCCCATCGGCATAGCATTGTCAAACTGATAAGGTTTAGATTTGAACACCAATACATTTGAGGCAATAATTTCTCAGCACGCTCTACCTACCTCTCTCCATCCCTATCTCCCCCTCCATATCTCCTCCCTTCTCTACTTCTCTCTACCTACCTATCTCTCTATACCTCATTCTCTCTCCCTCACTCCCTCCCTCTCTCTCTCTCTCTCTCTCTCTCTCTCTCTCTCTTTGTCACTTCTCCCTCCCTCTCTCTCTCTCTATCTATCCCTCCACCTCTTTTTAACTCTCCTCCCTCTTTCTCCCCTCTTTCTATTTTCCCTCACCCTCTCTCTACCCACCTATCTCTATCTCCTTCTATCTATCTCAACTATCCCTCTTTACCTCCCCCTCCCCTCTCTCTCTCCTCCCCTCCCTCCTCTCTCTCTTGTTGATCATAGGTTGTCATTAATGTTAAATTGATGTTAGTAGGTCATTGTTGTTGACAGTGGTTATCAAAGGGTGTCAAGGTTGTCAGATGTGAAGGTTTTCAAAATAAAGAAGATTGTAGGAGTAAAAGTATTATCTAATCCAAAAGTATGTTGTGTAGGTTGTCTAACCTATCATATCTAGTATCATGTCAGTAGTAGTGTGACTACCTTCAGATAGCTAATGGATTTATTATACCATGTCAGCTATGCAATCAATATGAGTATGGTGGTCTGGGAGGATATCTTTTGGATAGGGAGATTAATTAATATGGGTGAAATTTCTTTCATAAATGCAATGTTGCTCTATGGTTTGGAAGGAGAGTATTCCTATACTATTTCTATCAATTTCTTCAGTTTCTGGCAATGTGGCTCAATGTACGATGTCAAAAAATATTAATTTTTTGAAAGTGTTGTTTGATAGTGTGTAGGATGTCTAATCTATCATATATTGTATCATGTCAATTGTAGCGTGACTACCTTTAGATAGTTCATGTATTTATTATACCATGTAACGTATGTAGTCAACATGAGTGTGTGGTCTGAGAGGATATCTTTTGGAAAAATATATTTTAATCAATATGGGTGGAATTTCTTTTAGAAATGCAGTGTGGCTCTATGGTTTGTAAGGAGAGTATTCCTACACTATTACTATCAAGTTCCCAAGTTTTTGGTGCAAAGCTCAATGTGTGAGGAGTTTAAAATATAAAAAAGTTTCATCAAGATATTTTGAGTTTGAGGCATGTGCGGTAATGGATACAAGTGTGAAGAATTCAATTCAAGTGTGTGGAGGGAGGATATGACCTATTTAAGGTTCTCATGGTGGCGCAAGGTGTCAAGTGTTGTTGGAAGCAAGATTGGACCTTTATATTATACGTTTCATGTAATTTGAATTTAGGTTCGTCCTATGTTGTCTAGGTTGGGGTGGATCCCTGGTCGACATAGACGTGTGTTAATGTAGTGTCATGAATATATTTCAAATGTTTAGATGCATTATAATGTGACTTGAAAAAATGGAGTGCATCCATGAGTGTTGAAGTATCTGTGAATGTAATTAATGATCATAATGAAAATATTTTAGTGGGATGTACAATTGTTTCATAGAAGAATCATGGAGAAAAGAGAGTGTCACTAACACATTTGATTACAAAATCCGTTGAAACCTTCTGACGAAACCTATATAGTCAGATGTATCGTCGGGCACTTGTGCGAATTTTCATTTTTTTAAAATTTTATCCCTGACGTTCGTCGGAATTTCGATGAACCATTTTTCTCGTCTATATTTCGACCAAGATCTTTCGCCAAAATTTTGACGGACTTGCAAAGTTAAATTGTGGTGGGCATAAATAAAAATGAGCTCGACTATTTATTACGACAATGTTTTGCTCAACGATTTTCTTGGGGAAAATCAAAAGAAACTCAAGAAGATATCGCTAGGTTGAGGGTAGTCATTGTATTTTCCAGAATTCATTTGTGAAGTCAGATTTGTACTTCCAGGTTTGAGAATCATATTTTAAAGCAACATTTCATCAAATTTCATTTTTAGTCTTGTGCATTTTTAGAATTTCATTTCCAGATTTTAGACCTGACTTTACAAATTCTTTATAAGGGAATTGTTTATAACTGATGGAAAATTCTTGATGGATTTGGACAAAGATTATATTTGCAAGGTTTCAATTTTAACCCTAATGATCAATTTTCAATAGATTTGGGAGCCATAGCTAGATAATATCAAAAGTGTTGGTTGTTTTTTTCTGTAACCAAGTTTATCTTCTAGACACATAGCATATACAATCTCAGATAATACTGCCTTACAATACCATCAATCTATATTCTAACCCAATACTACTTATCAAATCCTTATATGAATATAGTCACCTATAACCTCACTCAAGCATTTTAATTAATTCCTTGAATTAAAGCCAAAATGAGAATTACACACACCATAACAGTGAGATGAACAGAATAACCCTTGATCATTTTATTCAAGATAATAATATATTCATACAATGGAGATACATGACCTTGAAATCAGTAATTTTCATTCAGATCCTAATACTGTCTTGAAAATTAAGTACCCATGAAACTAAAACCTACAACAAAATGACACCAAACCTAAGAATAGTATCTTCACTATAATATCAGGCTCTTTACAAATTTTCTCTGCAACTTTAGTTAGACTCGACCTAAAGATATCTAACTTGCTAACCTATATTTTTGGTCCTAAAATCCTTCTTATAGGGAAAATGAAGGAGCAACAAGCATCAGACCAGAAATACACCTGTCACTGGTCACTTGGACCGCCTTATGACATTTCAAAAATTGGTTACAACAGCTGAGTCTTTGGAGAATCTTCTTGTTCATCCCGTCCACTGGAGAATAACTGTTGCACTTGCCAAACTTTGAAAACTTGCACCAAAACTACCACCAAGACATGGCCAAAAAATTTTATAACCATAACCACTGAGTTGTTAACTGTCGGTTGTAGACTCTGTCCTATTCTTGTTCAGTTAAGTAATTTTCTACCCATCCTTGATATTCCTCATCCATTGGCCAATTAAAATTTACCACCTAATTTACCTTGGCACTGTAAGGTGTATACTTTACTGCTCCTTGATTCGCCTCCCTTTCAAAAGATTCAAAAAATGTGCTAGTGTTAATGATTTTATCCATACTACTCATCAGCATGTCATAATCTGAGTCATCACAAATCAATTTGATTTGTGCATTGATGATTTCATCTACCCTGTCCTGCCATTGCTGCAGTGATCTAACATTTCCTTGGGTATCTACAATATCTGGTAAAGATGTGTCACTCCAGTCATCAAAACTCTTTACCAACTCTTTAACCCTCCTGCTGAAATCATCAGGTAAGGCCTAGAAACCTTGCAGTGACTTCACAAAGTCTTGAGTAGGCCTTAATTGTTGAGGCCTATTAGCTGCATTTTGAGAATTTCATTTCCAGATTTTGTTGTGCAAGTTCAATATTCTGATTTTAGGAGTCTAACAGTTGGAAATCATTGTAAAATCATAATTTAATCATTTCTAGAATTAGCATTTGAAAGTGTTTTTTGGGGTCATTAACTTCAGACTATCTTCTCTTTTGCAGGGGTGGTTGCATGCCAAAATTTTTTGGTGTAAAATATCTTAATTATTATATTTTGTTACCTGTGTATGATTAAAAATTATTGGAGTGTGAGTTTGATATTTTTGAAGATCTAAATATTCAAGCTTGGTAAAGAAAAATCATGTCAGATAATATTAGTCCAGAACAAAATGAAGAGACAGTTGCTAGATTGTGGGCTATATTGAAAAGAAAGGGTGATGGGAGATGTTATTGTCCTTGCAATAATTGCAAGGGCTTAAAGATGAGAAGACTTTTAATCACAACATCTGAGAAACATTGTAGTCAACATGGTCACACTGAAGGGGGGCATGGTTGTCGTCCATTGGTAAGTTGTTTATTATATGTGTTTATAACTTTATATTGATTGAATTTGTATATTGTTTTAACATTTGATATATATATAAAATCACTTGATCATGATCATGGTTTATTTGTGTCTATCATTATTATAAAGGTGGGGCACCCTAGGGAACATGATATAGATTATCACGGCCTGGAGAATGTGGATTTGCAAGCGGAGGAACATGGAGCTGTGAATATTGAAGATGAAGTTAATGATCCTATGGAAGAAGATGATCATGCACCAGAAAATACAATTGAAGATGATGGTACAAATACATTGATCCATGACACATGTAGTGGCACATCTGATCATGTTGATTGAGATGACTTTGATGATGTTCATGATTTACCTGTACTTGCGAAGGCATACGAGCCCCTTTATGAAGGCTCCCAAACAACTCTTCTCTCTGTTGTGTTGTTGTTGTTGAACTTGAAGGTTATGAATGGTTTATCCAACATAGCAATCTCACGGATGTTAAGGTATGTCATATATGTCATCTTTTTTCATCTATTTTAATTATTGTTAGTTCATCGCTAGTAAATAAAGGATGAAGTATGTACCATTAATATTCTTTATATTAAGAAATTATTTTTTGTTGTAGATTGATAGGTGAATTTTTGTTACCACCATCAAATATTTTACCTCACTCATACCGAGATTTATCTGGCATTATGAAAGATATTGGAATGGAGTATCAAGCGATAGATGCATGTCCCAATGATCATATTATATATCATAAACAACATGAATTTGCAATAGAATGCCCAAAATGTCATATCAGTAGATATTGAACAGATCAACTAACAAAAAAGGTGTCTCACAAGGTTCTTCGTTATATTCCCATTATTCCACGTATGCAAAAATTATTTAGGTGTGAAAGCTTAGCGCAATTTATGGATTACCATGCATGAAATAGAAGTGGAGATGAGATTCTTCGAATGCCTATGGATGGTTCTACATTTAGGGACATGGAGGAAAAATGGCCACACTTTAAAGAAGAACCTCATAATCTCAGGCTTTCATTGGCAGCGGACGGTGTCAATCCATTTGGAGAGTTGGGATCTATTTACTTGGTGTGGCCTGTTTTTGTTATCAACAATAACATTCCTCCATGGATGTCAATAAAGAGGGAGCACATAATGTTGGCAATGATTGTTTCAGGTATTTGTTTACATCAATTTTCTTTAATGTAGTAGCATCTCATTTCTCTTATTTGTTGCATAATGACTTATATGTTTTTTCATTTAATAGTCATGTACATGAATTTATATATATTGCAGTAAAATGGTTATAATAATTATGTAATGTTTATGTTCATTCAACTAGGTAAGTACCAAGTTAAAGATATGAATGTATATATTGAGCCTCTTATCGACGAGTTACTAAAGTTATGGAATGGCGTGACTATGTATGACGTATCTAGACCAATAGGACAAAGACAATTTGAATTCCATGCAATGCTTGTATGGACAATTCATGATGCCCCAGGGCTAACACATTTTTCTGGTATGTTATAACGTTTCGACTGCATGACTTTAACGATATTTAATTTTATGAAGTAGATATCATGCATGTTTTTTAAATAATCTATTCATTATATATAATTATAAAAATTGACATATTTAATCCAATTATATATGATTTGCAGGTCTTCAAACAAAGGGAAAATTTGCATGTCCAATTTGTGGTCCAAAGATGAAATCTCGTCGTTCAACAAGTTTAGGAAAGCAGGTGTTTGATGAGTATAGGCACTTCCTCCACAGAAATCATAAGTATCCAACTACTGAAAAACATCTTTTCAATGGGAAAGAAGAGACTACATCAAAACCACGAAGAATGACACCTCGCCTATGGAAGTTGGAATATAATAGAATTAATCATCAAGGTTATACATCAGATCAAATTGTTTATCTATCATATATGATATGTTTTGAATTTATATTTTTATATTGTGTTGTGTTTACTCATGTTGTAATTGACAATGATTGTCATTGTTAATTTGTTTAACTTATATGCTTCATGAAGGTTGTCAAGGCATTAATGATCGGCTTTTACATGGACTGAAAAGTTATCCTAGACAATTTAGTAGGTTTCCCTACTATGAGAAGCTACAAATTGTGCATTTGTTTTATACAATGCATATCGGAAAGAATATGACAAAAACGTTATGGAAAATATTGGATGGAAGACATGACAAAGAAAAAATTGTCAAAATTTGTAGTGACATTGAGGAAGTCAATCATGCAATGAAAATTTTCATTCAATTAAATAGGGACGTAGACCAAATTAATATAAGTGCCCTTCCTTTGGTATTAACGGAGTAGCAAAGCAATGCTATAAAAGAAGTCATATGAAAAATTTGATTTCCCACAGGATTTGCTGTGAACATAAACAATATCATAACAAAGAAAGGTGAATTTGGGTCAAGGATGAAAACACATGATTGGCATACCTTCATTAAGGTAATTATTCTGGTATATTATATATATATTTGTATACTGCATGTACTTTTCAGTGTATTATGTTTACTACTTTTGGGAAAATAATGAAAAGATCATTTTATAATTGTTGCAATACGTTCTACCTCTATCTCTCCCAGACAACTTCGACAGCAATGTCAAGCAAGTTATATATGATCTTGAAAAATACATGAGGTAAGTAGCGATATTTGTTCAATTCGTTGTATATTTTTGTTAAATCTCGTTAATATATTTGTGCCTTGAATCACTTGTAGATGGTTATCATCTAAAGCAATCCATAAAAAAGACATAAATTATTGGAAGAAAAAAATTCCTCGTCTAATGTGTGAAATTCAAAAGTGTCTACCTTCGACATTTTTCAATGCACAAGAACACTACCTCATATACCAAGTTGAGGAGATTGAATTGTGTGGACCTATACACACAAGGTCAATGTGGATGGTTGAGAGACACTTGAAATTTTTGAAGGCTTTGGTTAGACAAAGAGCACATCCTGAGGGTTCTATGGTGGAGGGATACATGGTAAACCAGACCATGGTGTACATTACTGAATATCTTCCTAAGTTTGCAGCAAAGATCCATGTAGATCGCATTTGGGATCCCAACTCCATTAACAAATTCGAAGGGGAGTACCTGATAGGGAAAGGTAGATTGAGGAAAGTGATAGGTAATTATAAGATGGTCATGGAGATTAATTAGAATACATTTTACATTTGGTTTTTATGTATATTGTACTTATTTAATTATTAATCTTTAATATTCATCAATTATAAATTAAGGTCGTATACCGTGGTAATTAACTAATTATACGTCGTTTGTGAATTTTATTATTTTTTTTATACAGTTGGTTGAGAGTGGGATGCACTACATTTGTACGTCACAAACAATCTTGATTGGATGATGGTATGGATTGAACGATGTCAACAATCTGGTCGCGCATTAACATGGGAAGGTGTGGCTTCATTGGTTAAAGAAGCTCATCGTAATGGAGATTCCAATGTTACACCAGGGGAAATTGATTTAGCATATGGTTTAAGAGATAAACAGGTACATATAAATATATTAATCACCCATATTATTTAATTATTTTCAATTATATTGATGTATATATATGTTGATATTTTTTTCTTTGTATACATTCGGCCAAGAATAAATATGTTTATCAATTGATGATATTGCAATAAGTTTTACATGTTTGACATATTGCAGGTGAAACACCACAAGGCTATGTGGTGCAATGGTCATAAATTTCGAATCAAAAAGTTAGATGACATGAAGAAAACTTGTGATTTTAGGATAACTACAGTCTTCCAGGTGACTAATGTTTCATCTAGAAGAGACATACATCCAGAAGTCTCAGAAAATCAATACTATGGGATTTTGGATGATATACTTGAGTGTGACTTTAAGTCCTTCAAATTAGTTATGTTTTTTGTCATATGGTACAGGCTACGATTGAATGAAAATGATCCCGAGAGAACTATTATTGAACATGATAATGGATTTACCATGGTTAATACAAGGTATTTTGGGCGAGCTGGAAATGAGCCCTATGTTCTTCCAAGCCAATGTGAGTAGGTATTTTACTCAAAGGTTCCAGGTAAAGTGGGTCCGTCATATGTTGTTAGACATGATCCAAGAGGAAGGCCAGTAAAGTATAATGTGGTGGAAGAAGAAGATACTGAAGAAATAGAAGATGATGCAGATGATGATCAAGATCAACAATTAGTTGATGATGTGCTTGACGAAGATGTCGAAGAGGAGGAACTAGATCATGATGATGTAGGAGTTAATGTTCATGAAGATGATATCTGTGTGGATGATGACATTATCGAAACTGATATCAATGACGATGATGATGATATGACCAATCCTTACAATGTTGAATCTAGATCGGATGATACAGACAAAGAGTTGGATGAAGAAGAAGATCAATGAAATTGAAATGTATGAGTTATGTGATTGTATTATCTATTTGATATTAATTTCTTGATAGAATTATATTTGACTTATGTGGCTACATAATTAATTTTTGATGTTTTTAATTTTAATTATATTTGAATTATATTAGAATATGTTGAGTTAACAGATGTAGAAAATAAAATGGATAAACCAAAAGATGAAAGCATGAGACCACTGCCTTGTTGGGTGTATGGAGTCTAATGAAGATCTATAAAAGTGTAATCTATGATGGCAATAATTCAAAGTGTTTGGCACACAGATGTAGTTTATAACTTATATAAATGTGCAAGTAAATGACTGACAAACTCTACTTGAGATAGAATGACAATCCTAGTTATGTGATACTTCTTATTCATCCAATTAATACTCTTCAGTTACTATGATTGACTAGAAGGGTTTAATATTTACTTGAAACAACCAAATAATCACATCACACAAATACAACAAATGTGTATCGGTAAATAGAATATATATATATATATATATATGCTTGATATATCAATTTAAACAATAGAAAAGGATCAAAATGGAGACAACCAGATAACTATATAATTCCACAAACAACTGATACCAAGATTAAGCCACAAGTTCAGACATCTTCATTAACTTCATCAAAATTATTTCATGCATCTTGTTGCTTCTGTTTACTGTAACTAGGTTTGTCTCCTAATCTACTTATGAAACTAACAATTCCAATGAAGGGCAGCTCGGAGGATCTAGACCAACTAACAAGGATTTTTTTTAACAATAACCTCCTACACTTTGGGCTCTGCAAGACCCGGGAGGGTGATCCCTATAATGTGTTTATAATCTCTGCACAAAACTTATAAACAGTCATTGACAACTAACAGATAATCCCACCTTATAGCTAAATAGAATAGGATAATACTGAACTGAATTGGCCTTTCATCAGTAATACCAGCTACTTGGAGCATGAGATACTTACAACAATACTTCTCAATTTAGAATAGTCATTTAATTTTCAATTTGGTAGCAAGCTCTAAGCAGAGACTAATAGACACAGAACCTCATAAACATATATGATTTAGACCAGTGTCATAAACCATTGGGGAGTCAATTTCACAAACATTTAAAATTCCATGATAGGTTCAAACACATAGCACATAAGATCTCTAACAAAAATTTCCTTACAATTTCATCAATTTGCATCCTAACTCAATAATTCTTACCAAATCCCTTAATAAGCATATCCCTTTATAACTTCAATCAAGCATTTTAATTAATTCTTTGAATTAAATCCAAAATGGAAGTCATACACACCATAACAGTGAGATGAATGCAATAACCCTTGATTATATTATTCAAAAATATGATACGCTTATACAAAAGAGAGACATGAGCCTGAAATGAGTCATTATAACTCAAATGCTAGTACTATTATGAAACATCAAACCTTCATTCATTCACAATCCCGACTACAGAATGACTCAAAACCTAGATTGCATTTTATACTAAAACAATCAGGCACTACAATTGCTCTGTAACTTTGCCTAGACTCGACCTCAAAATATCTAACTTGCTAACCCCTATTTCTGGCCTTGATATCTTTCTTATAGAGAATGAAGGAGCAAACAAGCATCGGGCCAGAAATATACACGTCACCAATCAATTGGACCATCTAGTTACATTTCAAAATATGATTGCAAATGCCAAATCCCAGAGCATCTTCTTGTTGATCCCACTCATTAGGGAATAGCTGTTGCATTTGCCAAACCTCGAAGCCTATGCCAAAAGCCACCATGGGAACAAAACCAAAATCAATTATAACCATAACTGTTGAGCTGTTAGTTGCCGGTAGTATACACTGCTTCACTCCTCTTCGGTTAAGTACTTGTCTACCCATTTCTGATACTCTTCATTAGTTGGCCACTTAAAATTCACCACCTCATTTACCTTAATATTGTAAGGTGTATACTTTGTTGCAACCTGGTTGGCCTCTTTTTCAAATGACTCTAAGAATGTGCTAGTATTAATTATTTTATCCATGCTATTTACCAACAAGTCATAATCAGAATCATCACAAATCAATTTGATTTGTGCATTAATGACTTCTTTTGCCGTTTCTTGCCACTGCTGCAATGTTTTAACATTTCCCTGATCATCAATGATATCTGGAAAAAATGTGTCACTCCAATCATTAAAGCTCTTTGCTAGCTCCCTAATTCTTTTACTTAGATCATCAGGTAGGGCCTGGAATCCCCTCATTGATTTCAAAAAATTCAGAGTAGGCCTCAATGACTAGGGCCTATTGTCCACATCAAACTTAGAGGCCTTAAACATAATATCTAAGTCATTGGCCCTAGCGATCCATTTCTCAACTAGAGGAAAAACTATTTCCCAGTCCCTATTTATATTTTTTATTTCATCCAAAAATAAATAATACAAAGAATGTACAGATGGCAATCTACCATCCACCCTCTCATTTAAGTGTCTTAAAACTGTGTCAACCACCTCATCCCGTTTGGCAGTGGCATCATCCTCACTTTCCTTTAAGGCAGCCTGTAATTCTGTGACTCTACTCAATATCTGCTTTTTAGTGGGACTCACAGAGTATTCAGCCTCTCCTTCAATTGGCCCTAGTGCAGGACCGAGGGCAGGTGTTTGGATAGGGGATCCCGGAATAGAAACAATTGGAGAAGTAGGGGGGACTGATCCTGAAGTAGGAGGTAATGCCCTGATAGCAGGAGCATTTGAGGATTCTCCTGCTTTTCCATATTTTAATCTATCCACTTCAGATTGCAGCTCAACATTCCTTTGTTGCATCCTACTATACTCCCCAATTATTATGTTGTACTTCTCCATCAGGCTCTTCTTTTCAGCCTCTTCTCTTTTTGCTGTCTTCTGGGCCAATTTGTCCATATTCACTATCAGGCTTGTGGCTTCTGTAGTTGAAGTCTCAGAAGCTCTTTTGATAATTAGACATCCCCTTAAGCTTGGATTAATATTAGCTACATTAGGCTTCCTTCCTTGTGGTACCAATGCCCATATGGCCAGAGTTTCATATTCCTCATTGAAGGCAGAATCATGCAAAGCTGCCTTAACCTCTTCTTCACTATTTTGTATAGGATGCTTGGACTGTAGAATAGCATTAAATGCTACAGCATCATCAATATCCCATTCAGGAAAAATCAGGACATCAGCCTGATTCACAAGTCTCCTACCTTCCTCAGGAGTGATGTTCTTGAATTCTTCCATGAGTTCAGCCTTGACTTCATCATCATTCTCCTACTCAGACCTGTCAAGTCTTTATTCTCTTGCATTTATTCTGGTATTCCTCCAGTTTCAATTGGAAGAAGACAGGAGTCTTCACAAAGGCATCATCATCTAAGAACGCCTTATAGGCCTCCATCCTAGCATCCTGTACATATTGCCCCTTGATATCCATATCAGATAACACCAGTTGTGTTGATCTAGGAGGGGAAGGGATACCAACCTACATGTCTTGATCGGTCACAATTATTTCATCCATTAGAGCCTCCCGTGATTCCTCAATTCTTTGCCTCTTAGGGCTTGGCTCTGATAGTTGTATTGCAGGGTCACCCCTTGGCGGTGAGTCTAGATCCATAATTCTTACCTCTCCAGGTGCTCTAATCCTTGGGGCTGGCTATGATGATGCCTACATTACTTGTTTTCCTTTCTTATCCCTGTCATCTTCCTCACTTCTATCATTCCTATTTCTCTTGTATAGAGGTTTGTCAGTTGGGGGCTGATAAGCTGACCTTATTTCCTCAGGCCTCATCTCTGGTCCCTGAATTTCAAAATCTATTTCCAAGTTAACCTTCTTGGTTCTCAAGGTTTCCATGATCTCTTTAAACTTGTCCAACAAGAAAACAATTCTCCTATGGAATGGAGTAAACTTCATTAATGGATCATATTTTGGATCCATTTTATGCACCATGGCCAACAATTTCTCATAGGCAATCCATTTTTCTTTATTTAATTCCTGCCTATTTAGGTCAAATTCATTCCTGATTAGGTCCTCAGGAAATTTGAATTCATGCACAAATTTTCCACCTTTAATTCGTTGCCTAAATAAGGCAAAGAATCCTTCCGGGTCATGTTGCCCTCTAAATCCACTCTTCAAATGATAGTCATCAAAGAACCTTCCAAAATGGACCCATCCTCCCTTGAAGAAAACAAAATCTGAAACAACTGTAAAGTCAGGGAAGAAAGTCCCCTTTCCATTTCCTGTCATGTTGTCTTCATGGATACAACCTACCTGCCACATGACCTCGAAAAATCCCATCCTTGATGGCACATTATATGGGAGAATGTGAGGAGCTCCCTGGAAACTAAATACCCTTAGGATAGTGCTCATGGGGTACAAGATGATATCACCCCAATTGTGGCACACTTTTAAAATAGGCTTTCTTTCCTTCGATCGGAGGAAGTCATGTAAATATTCAAGAATCCTTAGTACATTTACCACCAACCGAGCCCTAAGTCTAGAGGCAAAGCAGTTGTCAAACTACACGAAGCTAACAGCTGCCCTGTTATAAGACAAATCTACACTCCATATTTGTACCGGTAACCTTTCTCCATTTATCACATGTCTTAATTGCATCCTTTCTACAAAGAAGTCGACATTCCTATACAAGAACATATGCATTAATAGGGAGTACCAAAAGAAAGGAGTATTGATATCCCCCACAAGCAATTTCATCAAACCATCATGTATCTTTTCTGCCAAAAAAGATGCATAGTTATACACCATGGAAAAGTTGGGATGTTGAATTTGAGCCCCCATAAACATATATGCAATGGGCATTACTATATTTGGATTGAATCCCAAAATTTGGCATAGTGAATAAAATGTCACCAAAAAGTGACTGGAGAAACAGCTCAGTCTGAAAGGCTCTTGGTCATTTGGGTTGATAATGACTGTTGAACTACCTACCCTGGCCAGGTGAGGAGGAAGTAATTTTGCTCTGAAAAGAGGTTTTAATCTCGCATACTCCTACTTCATCTCCTCAAAGTCAATTTGAACCAAGAATGGGATAGTCTCGCTTAAATCAAAAACCTATTGGATCTCAATTGCACTTATGCTCAACAAAATCCCACCATCATTATGTCGAATTACCCTTGTAACTAGGTCATAATGTGCTGCCACTGCTCTGAGTAGGTCCATGTCAGGAAACACATTTGGAACTGCTAATTTCCCCATGTCATACCTCCAACCATTTGAAAAAGGGTGGGGTAAATTTATCTGTCCATACCAGAGTCTAAACATCTCCAGACCTGTCATTGGAACCCTAGCGTCTGCAATATTATAGTCTTTGCATACTAGTCCCTCACTTAGGGTCTTTCCATTCATTAAAATCTGACCTCTCCTTTTGTCATTTGTCGATAATGGGAGTTGATCTAGAAAATCATCATATAAATTTCTACGCATGTAATCAACATGGCCGAAGTGCTGCTTCGGTGGTGCCATCTCAAACAACTAGGCCCTTATAATTCAGATTCTTAAAGAAACACGAGCTACCCAGAAAGCGATATTACAACACACTTATGCAATTTCTAACCAAATCAAATGCACCAGTAACCCCTATATCAACAATCAACAACTTCTTGACCAATAAACCACAACCCTTCACAAGAATTACAGTCAAGTTTTAGAACACAGTGATACAGAAAATAACTCACGGGATTTCGCGCCCTGCAGAGAAACAAACCCTCGTTGTAATTGCTTAAAAAAAATCTTTATCCTTGGCTCTGGACCGCTTTAGAAATACTTGAATGCTTTTATGGTGAAGATAGCATGAAATCAAATACTTTATGTCAATTGAATTTAGCCAGCAGATGTCTCATCCACCATTAAAGCCCATTTGCATGTCGTGCCAACGGCTCCAATCGTATTTGATGCGAATTTAAACTTTAACCGTCGATCTTTTATTTTTGTCAGATCATTGAACGACCATCTTCAAAAGGGTCAACGAAATCTCCATGTCAACATCAAGGGCCCACCATAGAAGGCAGCACCAAAGGAATACATGTGGCGCCCGCCCATGATATCGTGATCACTAAACATCCTGCATCTTTGGATCATGCGATGGCAGGCAACCATTTATTCCTACCATCGACGATCGTGTTCACTCACAACAGTCAGCATCACCAAACATAACCATCCAACAACTTTTTACCAAGATTATAACATCACCGTCGATCTCAAGCACGCGCATCTCGCAGCTATTTTAGTAACCCACTTTATAATGTATTTAAGTCTGACACAAATATTAAATGCTTTATTAATCCCTTTTCAGCATTGGCATCAGCATCAGTAGCTTGGGACATGTGTCGTCGATCTTTTATTTTTGTTAGATCATCGATCGACCATCTTCAAAAGGGCTAACGAAATCTCCATGTCAGCAATAAGGGTCCACCACAAAAGGCAGTGCCAAAGGAATACATGTGGCGCCCGCCCGTGATATCGCGATCACTAAATATCCTACATCTTTGGATCATGAGACGGCGGGCAACCATTGATTTCTACCATCGGCGATCGTGTTCACTCACAGTAGTCAGCAACACCAAACATAACCGTCGAGCAACTTATTACCAAGATTATACCATCACTGTCGATCTCGAGCACGTGCATCTCACAACTATTTTAGTAACCCACTTTATAATGTATTTAAGTTTGACACAAATATTAAACGCTTTATTAATCCCTTTTTAGCATTGGCATCGGTAGCTTGGGACATGTGTCGTTGATCTTTTATTTTTGTCAGATCATTGAACGACCATCTTCAAAAGGGCTGATGAAATCTCCATGTCAACAACGATGGGACACATGTTGTCGATCTTTTATTTTTGTCAGATCATCGAACGACCATCTTCAAAAGGGCTGACGAAATCTCCATGTCAACAACGAGGGCCCACCACAAAAGGCAGTGCCAAAGGAATACACGTGACGCCCGCCCGTGATATCGCGATCACTAAACATCCTGCATCTTTGGATCACGAGATGGTGGGCAACCGTTGATTCCTACCATCAGTGATCGTGTTCACTCATAGCAGTCAGCAACACCAAACATAACCGTCGAGCAACTTTTTACCAAGATTATAACATCACCGTCGATCTCGAGCACGTGCATCTCGCATCTATTTTAGTAACCCACTTTATAACATATTTAAGTATGACACAAAAATTAAATGCTTTATTAATCCCTTTTTGGCATCGGCAGCTTGGGACATGTGGCACTCGCCCGTGATATCGCAATCACCAAACAACCAGTGGTGATGTCATTGTGAGATCGTGGGGAGCAGTCAGGATCAATCGTAGGAAGATCGGTTTTCTTTTCTGGCGTTGACTTGTTATTGACGGTGGTCGGTCACTTAAGTGGTCTTTTATCCCTTTTTGGTCGTGACTTTACTGACCCCATTTACTCGTCCTTTCAGTCTTTTGGCATCATGACTACATTATATTATTGAATTATTTTAGATTAAACCTCTAAATAATATTTTTCACCTTGAGGGTCATTTCCCCGTCCACCTAGTTGGTCCCTTTCTTTATGAATAACCTTTTTGCATGTGCAAATTGCACGGTCGTCGGATGAAGTGATTTCAATCTTAACCATTGCTCGCAGACCTCACAAGGTTTCTGCTAACATCACATATATGGTGCGAGGCATGCGAGATGTTGCCATCTATCATATTTATGGTGGGGACTAGTTTTGTGCGCTGATCGATGATGAAGGCTGATGCCGACAGCTGTTTCCATACCAACACATCGTGGTCGTTCCTCGCTGACCTCACGCAATTAAAACTACAATTTCAATAATTCTACGAGGTGTACTATTTGGTGACACGTGGACTCCGATGCTATGCGCTGATAACAAAGGTGGGGCCCATTTTCGTGCTGATGTGGTGCCTGGTAGGTGAATATCCTGTCCGTTTGGTGATTGGAGGGAGAACGTGGCATTTTCAAACTATTTTGACTAAATCTGAGCTGTTCTCCTGGCCAATGTTGTGATTGATCAATGGCTCATATTTAAAAATAAACTGGTATTGTACTATAGTCATTTTATCTCACGTGAGTGAATAGTATTGGCTGAGTTCGACTCTACTTGCATAATTAAATGCTAAAATTTGTGAATTACTATTTCCGTGATGTATCTCTATATTGAGGAAGAATTGATTGGTATCGAGTGAAGCAAGTTGTGGTTACGATTTCTCAATTTTGTTGCCCTGGATGTTCTGCAATTGAAAACGTAAGTAGCACGTACGCCATTTCTTGTAAATTCAGAAGATTTTATGGTTGTTTGCTGGGCAATTCGTGATTGTTTCTTGTTTCTATTCTTAAAGAATTGATTGAATAGATTCACTTTTAGAGCTTGTGCAGATAATTGCTAAGGATTTTTGAATATTGAAGAATTTTCTGTTAAGGCTAAAGGAGAAAATTGCAATTATTTGCTATATGAAAATAAGCAAACCCTAGTTTTAATTATCATTAGTCTAGTATAAATGGCACCCAAGGCCCAAAGTTCTGGTTCTCAAACCACTACCAGGTCTTTATCCCAAGATATTATTAATTTGTCACAACCCTCTACTAGCAAGAAGCAGGAGGGAAAGGTTTTGTTCTATGGGCCTCGAATCTTGGAAGGATTGATAGACAAGCAATGTGGAATTCAAGATGTCGAGTTACCATACACCGGGTGGCAGTTGTTCTCCAATTGGTTTGGGAACAAGAATTTGTCGGTTCCTTTGTGTAACCCCTAGAGGTTAGACTTGGGTAAATTGGTGGTTCCTAATGTTTATATGGATGTAGATATTTTAAAGGACATTGCTGCTAGATATGACCCTCTAGGCTAAATTGTCAGAACACATGCTGGTGTGCAAATGATTAAGATAACCAAAGAAGAAATTGCAGAGATTTTCAAATTGCATGAATGGAGTCAGGATATGGTTCCTGTCAACATGAAGGTTTTTAGACAAGAATATAGAAATACTAGAGGTTTGTTCAAAACATCCTTTTTAATACCTCATTTGGCAGTCTCAGGAAGAGTAAAAAATCAAAAGAAGGTAGTAATTGGCAGGAATGAGCCTGAACCTTTTCCTATGGACTATTTTTGTAGTTATTTCAAGAAGACTATTAGTGCTTTATTTCAAGTTCTGGGAGTCATCTTAAAGAAAACCTTTCCTACCGATATTATGTATATGGCAGTAAATCTCCAACACCCAGGTTTTAATGTAATATATGATTTTGCCACTTATTTGGTAGAGAAGATGCACATGGGTCTGGTAGCCCTAAATGAGGGGAAGAATTGGGTTAGATTCAGATGGTATTCCTTGTTAATCTACATGTTTCTGTATAGGGGTCAGGCTGTCTTCGAAAAAGATATGGAATTAAAGAAGAAGGAAGGAAACATTGAAATGCTTGTACAATATTGGACTAGGATTCTTGACATGCATGATCATAAGTTTGATTATGTAACTTTCCATAATCTCTTTGGATCTAAATTAAGGGAGGCTTTGGTTCATGACCCCACAAGGATCCCAAAAGAAATTCATGACTTCTTGAGGTCGATGGAGAGAAGGCCTGAATTGAACATAATGCACAATTGGGGAGACATTATCCCCTATCATAATACCACATTTTTTAGGGTTTTTGGCACTAATGTCAATCCAAAGGTTCTACTAAGGGAGGTGCCCCTTAGAATTGGATTTTTGGAAATCATGAGGCAGTTGGGGGGCGCTCAAGAACAACACTTGCCAGCTGAACAGAAGAAAGGTTCTTTCTTCCCTAAATATACAACATTTGCCAATTTTGTTATAGCAAAGGGAGGATGGAAGGATTTGCATAAATTACTTGGGCCTTATAGGCTAAGGACTATGCACCCTAGGAATCATGATCCTGAGGGTTTTATCTCTCAAATGAAGGAAAAAAATCGGACAAGAGATTTTTTCCACAACTTCTACTTTCCTGAGGACATCATCAGGAATATTTTTGATTTGGAATTACAAGATGACAGAAAGGCACTATACATTGCCTACTCTAAAATGGTAAAAAGTAAGCAGGAGAAAATACCTAGTTTCAATCCCATACCTAATGCTAAAGATGAGTTTAGCAGGGCAATGTATGCTATTGATAATTTTGAGAGCTTGGTTGGAGTTTTGAAAGATGAAAGGGTTGTGGAAGAAAGGGGAAAATCAAAGACCATCGAGGAGTACCCTGAGGTAAAGGAAGAGGAGAGGCCTACTTATCAGCCCCAAAAGAAGATAAGGGTTTTTTCTAGAAGAAAGGGAAGTAGGGCTGAAGATGTTGCTAAAAATATTGCACCATCTTCTTCAAGGCAGTCAGTACCAAATGTTGTTGATTTTGATTCTCCTCCAAGTTTTTTAGAACAGGCTTGCCCACCATCACCAAAGAGGCAGAGGGTTGAAAGAGTAAAGATTTTTGATTGTGATGGTGATGAGGATGATGAAATTATTGTCACTCCGGATGAAATGCATCCTAAGATGTCATTGGACCCAGTTGAAATTGCAACAGGTTCAGGTATAGTTTCTTTAAGGTTAGGAAAAGATGAAATCAAAGGAATAACAAGCAATGATGACTTGAGAATAGAAGCCTACAGAGAGTTCATGATGGATGACTCTTTTATTCAAACCAGTACTTTTTAAGATTTTGTGTGGAGAGCACATACTGCATTATATGCTGAGAAGGTGGCACATGAGAGAAGTCTACATCTAGAGCTCCTAGAGAAGGTAATTCAAGCTAAGGTCAGGGAACAGATGACAGACAAATTCAAAGCAATAACACTAAAGTAGGGCCAATAATTGGTACAAAAATATGGAGTATTGCTACTCCCTCAATGGGATATCACTGATGTTGTGGTGTTTGACACAATAAGAAGGGCTAATAAGCCACTTCTTGCTACTAAAGAGGAGGCTACATTCACACTTAAGGGATCGGCCTTTAGTAAGGAATACGATGCATTGGCAATCTGGTCTCTATCCACTGGCTCTAAAAAGCCAATTGTTGTAGAACCTTCTAACTTCAGTGGTCACTTGGTTGTGAGGAGAGTTGCTGACACCCCAACATTGGAAGTTGCTGATATGGTCGTGAATGTTGCCAAATTCACCAGAGCAACTGTTGAAGATTTGACCAAGGACCCGGATACTCTGAGAGGCCAATATAATGACATTATTATTGAATATAATAAGAGTCAACAAAAGGTAGCAGAGTTAGAAACTGAATTGGCTTTATTGAGGCAACAAATGGATACCATGAGATCTCAAAAGCAAGCCAGTTCTAGCCACACTGTTCCCGATCCACCAGTAGAGCAGTCTCAACCTCCTGCACAAGCACAGTCTTTGGCTATTGTTCCATATAATATGGGACAAGTTCCTATCGCTATTGAGAGGGCTACTAGCCTTGGAGGGGGACTTTCTAGGGAGAAACTGATTCATCAGATTGAAGAATATAAGGAGATGGTAAAGAAAATCTGGGATGTAGAAGGGAGAAGTAATGCAGTGATAGTGGACACTATTTTGAAACATTTAAACATAAGGGTCCAGAGTAAGCTAAACAGTGTTAATGCAAATTATGTCCTAATGTTGCAAGCACTAAAAATGTTTCCAAGGGATAAAGAATTGGCCATCCCATTGCTAAACAAATGGAGCCCTAGAATGGAGAAGATGAAATTCATGGTAGTAGGGGCAAAAAATCATGGTGATAAATATCCTACTTTTATTGCAACATATCAATTGGTTAAGGGAATTGTTGAGCAGAAGTTTTAGGGATTTTTTGTCCTAATGGAATCCAAGATTAAATTGTTGAAAGATGTGTATGATGGAAAGGACCTAACCCCATTGCCTCATATTTTACATAGTCAGGATGAATTCAAACCCCTGCAGGTTTGGAAGGAGCAAATGAACAATATAATGATGTCTCAAACACATGAGATATGCAAAAATGTTGACATCTGCATGCTAGAGAATACATTGGAAAAGTTGTATTTTGTTATAAGTTTCTTAGAGAACTTTGATAAAAAGGCCACATCGATAATGGTAAAGTATGCTCCCTATCGAAACAAGTTTGATCAGGTTGTGGCTTTCCAGTGGCCTTCTGAGGAGGAGTTTGAATTATGGAAAAAGGTGTTCACTGATGAACTGGAATTATGAGTGTTATAGTCAAGAATTGCAACTTGGTCATGTATAATATAGGTTTGGCCTTAGATATTATATTCTAAAATTGCATTCTCCTTTTGACTCCAAGTACAGGGTGCTGAGGTGGACTTAATACTATAACGGCTAAGCATGCCTTCGACGCATGGGGAGCAGCCTTTGGAGCGATGTTTTCTTTCCTCCTTATCAACTAATGATGATTTTTGTCTTATACTCTCCACTCACATAATAGAATTGTAACTGAATTAGGAGTTAGTGGTCCAATTAAAAATGGACATGTGTACTCTCTGACCTGAAGCTTGTTGGCTCCCTTGTTTTATAAAAGGGAATTCTGGGCTGAGAGAGTGGTCGGTTGAAATATCCAAAATATGAGAAAAAATAGTCTAGCTAGTAATATAGAGAGTATGAATTGTAAGTCCAAGTTTCAAAAAGTTTTGAGTCAGATTGGAGAACTTTATTAATCATGGGGTTTTTGAGCATGTTTGTATCAAACTCGTGAATATTTGGAGTTTATTTTCTCTCCTATTGTGTTATGTTACATGGATTATTAATGAAATATCGATCAAAGATGATTTTCATTGTTTTTCATTTGTTCTTTACTGTGAATTATGTTTAACTACAACTTTGGTTCAAAGGATTGGTTAAATGCTTCAGTTAACCAGTAAATTCATGCAATATAACAAATAGGATTCATAGAGGAGTAATAAACTCAGGTATAGATATATGGGTTGTAATGCAATTCATAATAGATCATAAGTGTTCAAAATGAAATTTACCCTGTAGATCAGTTTTCTCTTTTGACTCCGTGCGCTGGGATATGGCACTGGAATTCTGACTACGTTTTATTCTCGTATGTTTTGTGTTATGGCATCAGGATATTTTACTCAAACATTTCCTATCAATTTACTTTATGTGAAGTTTGCGATTCTTTGGTAAATGGACATGAGTCTTTTTTAAGGAATAGCCAATTTCTTGAAAATGAAGAACAATGAAGAGAATATGCTCAAAATTACATGAGACAAAGACATGAACAAATGAATAATTTACAAAAAGAAGAATACATCGTGTATGAGAATCTGAAGATGAGCAATATATATTAAGAAGATTACAAACAAATGAGCATTTAGACAAACTTGACACACAAATGAAAATTTGACAATGAACTTAATGTATCACAATTAAGTTTCAAATTGAGTAACACAATAGAAACTAAAACAAATTGAGAGATTCTTATGAGGGTAGTGATGCAACTTTTCTAATTAGAGTGTATTCCATGAGATTATAATTCTTTGAGATATTTTGTCAAATAGTTCACAAGATTTGTCTATCCTCCCACATTTTACATAGATTTGAAAATGGAGTCTACAACCACAACATTTGAGAAAATTCATCTTCATATTATGCTTTGATGGATGTCTATACCTTGTTCCAAATCTCCCATATTAAGGAAATCGACAAGGATTTTGGTGAAGGTTGTGAAATTTGTCTATGCATCTACCAATTGCATTTGATTGAAAGTTTCTGAAACCTTTTAAAAAAATCCATTATGTATATTCTATAATCATTATAGTCCACAATTTCACATTTATTTGGTTTTGCATCTACCAGTTGTATTTTGTTTGAATTTTCCTACCGAATTTTCAATGTAGATCCATTTTGTGTATGTCTTAATTACAATCTGTTGGTGTTTTTTCCCACATAGGATTTGCAATTCTCTAAGAGGTAGCCAACCTCTGTTATAAAGAACTGCAAAGGCTAGTGGCCAACTAACAAGAGTCAGTCAAAGACTGACATCTCCTACACTTTTGGCTCTGTGAAACCAAGGTGGGTAAACCCAAGTGTGTTCATAAGAATGTTTCATGATTGGTAAGAACACTTCTTCTTATAGATGTAGTCCCCACTAACACTAATAGACAGTCATTACCTTGATTGTGGCAAAACCAAAGAATAATAATAGATATCCCAAAGCAAGGAGACTGAAAATTATCATAAGATCTATATCCCAAAAAGAGATAGTAGTTGATATTTTTAAAAATGTTCAGGTATTGAATCACCGTGCTTATAGTCACAATCCTATACCTGAAAGGAATTTACCAATACTATCCAGTGCCTCATCGATTGGGTGGGAGTCATATAAAATGTAATTCAGATGAAAATGAACTTATCACCATAGTGCTTTGCTACCATAAGATTTTTCAGTATATTAAAACAATAATCCTCAGTGAATCTTGAGCATATAACCATAAACATGCAATTTGTGTTCAAGCATTTGATTAACTCATTAAGTTAAAGCAAGAGAAAAAATTACACTTTCAACTACACCATTGAAATTGAATGAACAAACCCTTGATAAATCCATAATCCATGGCCCATACATAGGAGAGAAAAATATCTTATTTTTTTTAGATTTCTTTCGATATCAGTAATTACAAAAGAATAGTATACTTATTTCATACTATTCCCAACCCAACATGATTTCCTACATAATACCTTCAAAATACTGCATTACCACTAATTGTACCTATTCTAAGCCTTCAGACCCAAAAAAACAACAACCCTTAACAATGAGCCATCAAATCTCCTTTATAGGACAGGAGAGCAACAAAGCAATAGGATACATTGTTCATTCCAAAATTGAATTTCATTTAGAATGAAATTCAAATTCACATTCCTCATCATTAGAAGAAACCATAATCAGTTCAAGGAATCAAAACAGTTATACCATTGTAACCAATCAAAGCTAAAGACAAAAGAGCGTGACAGACATGCATACGTTTACATCAACACACCACCCAAAAGTAACACACCCAACAACTACAACTACTTGCAAGACACACGGCCGTGGTAGAGGCGACTGCTCCTGGTCCTCGCTTCAGTGAGAAGCGAGACCATATTCCTTTTATCCGCTTTAACACATGATCTGGTAGCATGGCACGACGCCATCATAGTTATTGGGGAAACTGCGAGGGGCTCTTCATTGACCCTCAACAACTCAGTCATGGATGCCAAGTAATGTCGGTAGTCTGAGTCAATTTCGGACCCATCACCATCATAACCAAAAGACAACACCAGTGGGGACTTGGAGCTCCCCGACCCTTTATAAGCATCATGGACAACCTCGGGCTTGTTAAGGATAGGTTGTACCCCGTCAGGTTGCAAATTTCTCACCCCGAGTCTAGTACTTCTACGCATAGTCGAATGGTCCATTGCAAAGAAAACCTCACAAAATACAAGAGAGACTCAACCACCTACAAACAAGACAACTCAAAATGGGATGATAATACCAGATAACACAATGAGCTTTTATAGAGTTGATTGGTGTGAGAATATTAATTGCTGAAATGCAACATGAGCATTCGAGCATTTTAGTAGCTGATGTAGCAACCACAAATTATTCCTATCTTGCGATGGGATGGCGTACAAACCATCATTGCATTTATTAGGAGAACACTATTCGCATGCAAGAAAATCAAGCGAGGATCCACTGAAAAAACTCGTGCCATTAAAGAGAACAACTTGCAGAGAGAAAGAACTCCCAACGTAGATGAACAAGAACCCAACAAAAATTGAACCGTTAATGTGGATCAAACATGGCAAGTCGGATGACTCAGATTGAGTCAAAAATTGTTTGAAAATCCAAATCAATGCCCTGGGAGAACTGTGCCCAATCACAACCCAAGAAAATAAGAGGTTGCAATTGGACAACAGGTCCCACCTAGCTTGTCGCTTCAAGAACCAGGCTATGTGTTACCTCTTCACAGACCTCACAGTAGCTCAGGGGCCTTTACTGATCGTGCGAGATCCACGAGGAAGGATTATCATTGATCTCCCTCGTTAATACCCCACAGGTAGAAAACACCCACCTTAAACCCCAAAACCCTAGCCTCCATCCATGTAAATTTTAAGTCCGACCACAATCCTTGTATGGTCCACATGATTTTTTTATCCGTTGTTGAAGAAACTATTACAATATATTTCTTATTTATGTACTTATTTTCCATACATGTTTATAAAAGTTTGAAATTATTAATAATATTAATTTTGGCAAGACATTAAAAGAGTATTGATTGTAAAAAATATGCATCATAATGTGAAAATGAAAACAATGGAAGCAATGAATATAACACATAAATTTTTATGTAGTATCCAATTCAAAGAATCATGTTACCCTCTACCTTGAATTTTTTAGTATAAAAAGCTAAGGAAATGCTATAAATAAGATAATAAGTTGACTATTAGCATATACCAATTTTCATAGAGATGTAGATTGTTGGATGTTGTGGTTGTGTTGCTCATGATATATGGTTGTCATTGATGTCAACACTATTAGCATTAATGTCTTAAAGGTTGTATATGTCGAGGATATGGAGAAAATTAGAATAAATATGTTGTAGATAGTCTATGAAGTTGTGGAGATCAGAGAGGTGGAAATTTTTGTACTTTAGTATTTTGAAGTCGTGTATTAAAGGGTTTGTTGCTGAGCCTATCTAGTATATCCTTTGGAAGTTTCAGAGGTGTGGATCAAGATTGGAGTGAATTATGAGTTTTTGTGTTCCTACAATTATTTTGTTGCTATAGTTGGTGTTTCTGAAAGAAGAGAATGTAATTATGGTGAATTGAATTGTTGTGTATGCTCTTGAGATGTTCATTGATGTTTCTTGATCTCATACTCTATCATTGTGGTACGTCCATGTTGATCAGTGTGCTCGTGATCAAAGATTTTTCCTTTGCATGTTCGATTTTTCATGTTCTTGGTTGACATGATGGTGTTATGTGTGTTTCCAATGTGTTGTTGATTCATGCTTTCACTATTAATTATTAGATCCGAGATTAAAGGTTAATAAGGTTAAATAAGTTTTAATTTTGTAACAACTGATTCACCCCCCCTCTTAGTTGTCTATCCTTGTTTTCCAAGGTAGATATCTTCCATTTCAAAACACACAAAACAATATTCAGTAGATAATCAACCATCTTTCATTTGTATAGTGATTAATTTATCCCTATAGGAAACAAGTAGAGTATATAAAGAAAACTAAAAAAGCCACAACTACCCCTATTTTGTAGTTTGGTGTGCATTCCTTCCTCTCCCTAATCTTCTCTAATTATTTTGAAGAGACCAAGTGTTGTAACTAAACTATGGTTCATTCTATGTGCATGTAATTTTGATCTTGATAGAGAAAATTAAAAAAATATTAATCTACTCCTGTCAAAACACAACCAACACTCAGATTTAGTATAAGAGTCAACCAATCATAAGGAAAACATAATATGAAGATGAATTTTCTAAAATCTTGTGGTTGTAGATGCCCTTTTGAAATCTATGCAAAATGTGGGAGGATAGACAAAGCTCATGAACTATTTGACACAATGCCTCAAATATCTTATAGTCCTTGTAGTCCACATCACTTTGTTTTTTAAAGAAACTATTACCATATATTTCTTATTTATGTTCTTATTTTGCATACATATTGTTTATAAGTTTGATATTACAATTAATAATATTAATTTTGGCAAGACATTAAAAGATTTTGTTGATTTTAAAAATATATGCATCCCAATGTAAAAATGCCAACAATGGAAGCAATGATTGTAACACACAAATTTATATGTAGTATCCAATTCAAAGGATCATGTTACAATTTAGGGTTATGATTGGGTATTTAATTAGGGTTAGGATTTAGTGTTCGGGTTAGTGTTAGGTTTAGAGTTAGGGTTAGGGTTAGGAAAAATAATGTTAGGATTAGGGTTAGATTAGGGTTTATGTATTAATCTTGATGAAAAGTTGCTCGATGGTTATGTTTGGTGTTGTTGACTACTATGAGTGAACACGATCGCCGATGGTAGGAATCAACGGTTGCCCGCCATCGCGTGATCCAAAGATGCAGGATGTTTAGTGATTGTGATATCAGGGGTGAGCACCACGTGTCTTTCCTTGGTGATGCATAATATGGTGGGCCCTTGGTGCTGAGATGGAGATTACATCAACCTTTTGAAGGCAGTCATTCGATAACTTCTCAAACACAAGAAGATGTGATTTTGGCCCTATTAGGAGAAGAAAAAAGAACAATGGAAAAGATTTAAAAGTTGATTCTCAACATGAGAATGTATTATACTCATGAGGTAATAATAATTAAAAAATAAAAATGAATGTTATTATTGTAAGAAAAAGGATCAGTACATAGTGTGGATTTGTATAACTCGAGCCAATGATGTTCTTTGATGAAGAACTTAAAGAAAAATCAAATGATGTTAGCTTAGACTATATATATTTGTTTGTTTCAATCAACATGTTTTGTTGTGAGGAATGTAAAACTTAACGGAGGGTGTTGGAATATTAAGATTAACATTAATATTCACCTTACTAACTTGTTTATTTTTGTTATTAAATAATTAGTTATATTCTTATAAGATAGTAGTTCAAATGGGAAGGTATATTTGAAAGGCTTTGTACAAGCCATATTGTAATATATTCCCAAATGAACTGTATGATATAATTATTATTTTGAGTGTGTTTGTGTGTAGATATAAGTTCTCTTGAATTTTCCAATATATTTTGTATGCTCTATTAGCCATGACTTCATGATTAATTTTCCACTTTCGACACTACTTCTTACTAACTAATTTGCAAATGGCAGTTTACTTCTACTTAAAACTTGTGGCAATTTCATTAATCTCTTGCTAGCTCTAGTGTTGAATTGGACTAGTTATGTCATCTAGGATTTGTTCCTCAATTTTTTTTACCTTTTTCAAAAACAAGTTATGATGGTTATACTTGTATTACCATGAATGGACATAAATTTGAGGATTTTGGGTGTTTTCATTCAATTTTTCATGTTTTCCCCTTAGCTCCTACTTTTCATAACTCTATAGCTCAACTATTCAATGGTCATTTTTCTAATGACTCCTTTCTCACTCTCTTGGAGGACAAACGTGACATTATTTAGGATATTCAATGCCTAGATATTTTCATGAAAGCTTTAAGGTCAAATATATAGTGGCATAAAACTCAATATTATAGGAAATCATTCTTAACCAAGCCCAATAGGTTCAATTCCTTTGGATAGAAGGGGGTTGATCATAAGGAAGTGTTGAGATTCCTAAGCATCTCTTTTACCTTTTAGGTTTCTCCTTCCTCTTTAAGGAAACATATCATTTCTAGAGCTGAGAAAAATTATCATATTAAATTATGAAGCCCCTTTCTTTGGAAAGGAGATTCCATGTGTGTTCAAAAATTCTTGTTGCACACATTTCCATTACTCATGTTGTTAAGAACCTTGCAAATCCTCATATTTGAAGATTGAAAAAATCCAAAGGTATATTTTATGGCCTCCCTTTAACCAAGGAAAATGGTTTCACAAAGTATCCTAGGAGTTTTATTATTTCCCTCATGACTATAATAGGCTTGGCTTACTTTTATATTCACTACTCTAAATGGCGCCATAATAGGCTTTGCTTGCTTTATATTCACTACTCTAAATGGCGCCATAATTTTTTTAAATTTAATTAACATACTCTAAAACCTAACTAAAGCAGGTTGTAGCTCATCAAATTGGACAAGTGAAAGGTCAATACTAGCGCTAAGGAAGACTTTAGAGGAGTGAAAACAAGGTCAATACTAGTGCTGACGAAGAGTTTGGAGCTAAAACAAGGTCAATACCAGTGCCGAGGACCAGGTTGAGGGCACTCAGGGAAAATCAACGACCAAGGGACAATGAGTACTGTAAGTTTGGCACCCCCATTCTCTTTAACCTATAATTTTCATGCCTAGTTTCCAAAGATCTTCTCGCACATTGGCCCCCCCATTCTCGTAAAATGGTATAAGATAAGACAAAAAAAAAAAAATAGCTTTGTCTTTCACATTTTTATAGTGATTACTAGAGGCACATAGACCAATTCTTCATAATAGAAGAATTTGATCATACTTTTCCAATGATGGCATTATGAGAAAACCTTAGGTTAAATGAATAATTCCTAGGTAATTTCTTGAAATCATGTCCAATCGTATAAGAGAAGACCGTTGCTATGTGTACTTGGATAACATGGAGAAAGGCTCTTTGGGATCTTTCATCAATCTACGTATTGTTAAATTTTAACACCTAAAAGTGAGAATGAAGAATCTTTCCTAGAATGGTGGCCAATTATGCTTCTCAACACCTAGATTACAAAATCCTTGTCAATATCATTGCCATCACAATTAAACCTATTGCTTGAGATATAGTCATAGAGGTAAACAAATTGGATTTCTTGATAGTAGATACATTCTAGACTATTCAATCCTTGCATCGGAGATTGTTGAATGAGCCCAACAAACTACTCTTGATGCCCTTACTATTAAGTTAAAAGTTTGACAAGGCATATGATTGCATCAAATGTCCTTTCATTTATAAAAGGCTCAAATGGATTTATTTTCAACCCTAAATTATTATCACACATTCAAAATTACAAAATACCAGTTAATGAAGAACCTTCATTTGAAGGTGATGTCGTCATGACCTTTGAATGAAGAACCTTCATCAAAAAATGATGCCATGTCAAGACTTTCAAATGAAGGTATTTTTTATTTTAAATATTTCATGTCCAAAATGCTTTATAAAAGGAACCTTGGCATGAAGGACCTTCAAATGAAGACCTTAATTCAAAGGTCCTTCATTAGAAGATCTTTCATATGAAGGTTCCTTTAATGCCATCCCATTAGAGCTCTTAGAGTTGTTAGAGATATTTTTGTTTCCAAGTAGAGATTGGACCATCAAACAGTGTCACCATGACTCTACCAAGATATCCATCAAATTGATAAACCCTGACTTAACAACCACAAATTCACAAGAAAATTGCCCTTGTTAGCCCTAGGGCATCAATTCAATGCCAAGTTTCTTGCTTTAAAAGACCCTTAAATGCAATGAACCTCTATCATACCATGATGCACACCAATCCACTGAGTTACAGTTCCAAGATAGTGGGTGGATTGGTGGATGTCATTTATATTTAGCCCTCAAACCCTTACATAGGCAAAACAGGGCAGTCCCTGTAAATCTGGTAAAGACGTGCCACTCCAGTCATCAAAATTCTTTACCAGTTCCTTAATCTTCCTACTCAAATCATCAGGTAAGGCTTGAAAACCTTGCAGTGATTTTACAAAAACTTGAGTAGGCCTTAATGATTGGGGTCTGTTGTCTGCATCAAATCTAGAGGCCTTATACATAACATCTAGGTCATTGGCCCTAGGGATCCACTTCTCAACTAAAGGCAAAACTAATTCCTGATCCTTAGTAATTTTCCTTATTGAATCTAAGAATAAAGAATATAAAGAATAAACTAATGGTAATCTACCATCAGTTCCCTAATTCAAATGCCTAAAAACTGTGTCTACAACTTCATTTTGCTTGGCAACTGCTCCCTTCTCACTTGCTTTTAGAGTTGTTTGTAGCTCTCTAATCTTATTAAGCATCTTCTTTTTGGTGGGATCTACATATTACTCAAGCTCCTCTTCAATTGGCTCTAATGAAGGACTAGGAGCAGGAGTTTGGATGGGGGACCCAGGAGTAGAAACAATTGGAGAAGTTGGAGGTACTAATCTTGATGTAGAAGATATGGCTAGGGTACTAGGAGCACTAGAAGACTCCCCCACATGTCTATACTTCAACCTGTCTACCTCAGTTTGCAACTCAACATTCCTTTGTTGCATTCTACTACACTCTCCAATAATGGTGTTATACTTCTCCATCAAACTTTTCTTCTCAACTTCTTCTCTTTCACCTGTCTTTTGGGCCAATTTGGCCACATTTATAGTCAAGTTTTTAGCTTCTATAGTTGAAGTTTCAGAAGCTATTTTGATCATTAACCCTCCCCTTAGGTTTGGGCTAATATCAGTAACATAGGGCATGGGCCAACATAAACTTAGGAAGTAATAAAGCTAGGCAAAATATTTAACTCAATTTATAAAAAAGGGCCTAGCCCAGACGAAACAATGAGACATAATTCATTTTTATACCCTCTCCAAAAAGGTAATGGCCGAATATATCTCACCCAAGGTTTTACATGGAACATTAGGATTTTTATGAAAGCCAAGGTAAAACCCAACCTTAGGTTCCTCCCAAACAATGTAACAAGCCAAGACAAGGGAAAAACATAAATGGAATTTAAAGAACAAGATTTGAAACTCCATCAAATCCACCATGATGCACACCAATCCACCGAGTTACAATTCCAAGACAGTGGGTGGATTGGTGGATGTCATTTCTATTTAGCCCTCAAACCCTTACACAGGCACAACATGGTAGTCCCTGTATTTGATTGTTTAATCCCACAAAACAGTGATTGAGAACTTCAAAACAAATGAAAATGAAAGGGAACACATATATTTATCTACACCAATGATCTCAGAGCATTTCAAGCTTGTATGGATCCATACAACACAAAAGAACTTCAAAAAAATTGTAAAAACATAGAAAATTGCTTCAAGAACGTGGTATCTGATATGAAATTTTGGTATCAACTCCTCCAACAATTGCAATGGGATGGGAATACAATATGATAGAAGTGGGATAAAAAATGCATCGTTTGAAGCATCAAACCAATATTCAAAGATGAAAGAAAGTGCTAACCCCTTAAACTGAAAAAGTTTCTTTTAACTTTAAGTTTGTTAGGTAGCCAATTCTTTTAAGTTATCAAATCCTACCATCATACATAATCAAAATGTTGTTGTTTCAAATGACTATGAGCACTAACATTAACTATTTGAATATGTTGAAACCTTGTTATAGAGAATTAGAACATTGATGTGACCACTCATCCTACCTTAAAACATACCAAAAGTCTCCTAGCAATTAGACATAGGAAGATTTAAGATGACTTAAACATTTTTTATTGCCAAAGCATAAACTTATGATGACTTTACCAGGCCTAGTACACACTCCCTCCCCATTAACCACTTAGACATATGGAAATTAAATGTAAATTTGCTTGCTATTTTTAGTCATGTAGGTGTCCAATAAACCACTTGGTGGTGTTTCCCTTCAAGTTTATTTACTTGAATGAAGAGTAAAAGTCCTTTGATTACAATTAGAGAATACATTTGACACCTTGGTTGTGTAACTGGTGGACCATAGTCACATTTAACACTTGTTACAAAGTTTGGGAGTTAAAACGTTAAGTAGATTTGATTTGTGATGGACACATTTGGACGGTAGTAACAATAACTTGCAATCTATCAAGACTTGACTACCTTATAACCTGTCAAATTCTAGCGATGAAATGATAGATTAATCATAATGTAACCTTCGGATCACATCACCATGAAAGAACTTCATCCAACATCCTTATGAGTGTAGGTACCACCAAATAGGTATTTGTCAGATTTGTCTTCCTCGAGCGAGGGAAATTCAGGAAGAGAAGAGGAAAGCGAGACATGTAGTAGGTCTAAAAGAGGGAGATCAACTAGAAGTCAAAATATTAGAAGAAAATTACGTAAACGCATGGAATTTTTTCTTGCTAAAGGGGGGTCATGTTCTTATGATGATGAGAGCATAGGTGACATCGAGGTTCCCTTGAGGTACAAACATCTATGGAAACAATGGGTACCCAAGGAACTTCCTCCAATAAACACTGATCTTTGTGTCAACGAGAGGATATATCGCATAGCACCATCGTCATTACATGGTTTGGGCCTATTTTCCATGGACAGCATAAAGGTCTGTTATGACAAAGTTACTAAGTTGATGGAGTATGTTGGACCCTGTTATAGTTACAAAAACTGAATGCAGCTGGTTCGATATACACGAAGTATGCGTAGGTATGTACTATCAGCAAATTATAAACAACTAAAAGATAAAGATCAAAATAAAGGAGTGGCTAGGTACATTGATAGGAGGCCAAAAGCATCAGGGAATATTGCAGGGTTTATAAATAGTAGATGACCTAGGTCAACAAATAAGCAACCCAATTGTATATTTGAGGGGTGAGAGGGAAACCATGTATTCGTATGTGTGATAAAATCAATAACTGCAGGGGAAGAGTTGCTAATCGATTACAATTTGAATCGCTTAGATACAAACACAATTACTATGGGGGTGGTATGTACTATATACCATTTTACCCAACCTCCAATTAATGACTCCAATATACCATTTTATTATTATGTTTTTTTTTGTATGTCTATTGGTTTCATTTCGCTAATGTTTTTTATATTTAATTTTTGTCACAGTGGGACATTGATCATACGAGGAAGGCTCCGACCCAGAGCGCAGATCGCGATCCATCTTCAGGCACTTCTATCCGACAGGTTTACCTCATTGTAATTGTACAAATTAGATATGAGCAAAATGCTTTATTATTATGTTTTTTTCATGAGTTTATTGGGTTAATTTCGATAATGTTTTTAATATTCTTGTTGCAGTCGGCTGATCGGGGAAAGGCACCAGCAGTATAGGAGAGCATCCATATGGAGGTGCAGTCACTATTATGTGATGATGACATCGCATTTTCCACAAACCCTATGGATATGATGAGGAAGGCCCAAAAAAAATGCAATCAAGAAATCCTTTAGTTGGTATTCGTAGTGCCTCAAACAGATGAGATAAGAGAAAGGGTTAAAATATTGTCTGAGCGAGCACAGAACTTGGAAGTCAGTTGTCATGAGATCTTTAATTATAACATAAGTTCATTCATGGTTTTATATTTTTTACTCTTTTATGTCATGAACTAAAATATGTGTTGTTTTTACAAGATTATTTGCGTCCTCATCATGTTGTTGGCCATTATCAAGGTACTACAAGTGTTTCCCGCGAAGTAGGGGATGGTACAAGTGTCAATCCTGATCTTCCTACGCATACAACACATCATCTGACCCCATCATCCGTGCCTATATTCTTGACTGAAATGTACGCAACACATACCATGCAGGCATTCGGTAGTCCACCCTCTAGTAGCGAACACATGCCACTACATGTGTCAGTACCTGTGGATGCAGAGGCCACTAGTACTGGTGATGTTTTAGCAACATTTCCTAGATCTTCCTATATTACTAGTATGGGAACATTACCGGTCACATTTCTGGTGATCGAGGATTTCCTTCCCATAAAGATAGAGAAGGTCCCAAGTACTTTAAAATGTTTTAATTATTATTATATATAATCCAATTGAAATTTACTTATTGATCACTCTTTATAGACTAATGATCCCATGATCATTTTACAAGAAATGATATTTTTTATAAACATCTAAGTGATATTACATTAGAGCTCTTCGGGCCCACCATACGTACACGGTGGAATGCCCAAAATCAAGATTTAAAGGATGAGCTCATTAACCGTTTAGTTGTGTTGTTCGGTGATAAAACATTCAACCGAACCAAGGTCCTTAAGAAAACTGGTACCTATCTAAAGTATGTGAGGGACCAATATAGGTCACATTTAGAGAAGAACAGAAAGTACGAGCGTCCCCCCATGATTCCAGAAAGGGAGTGGAAGGACTTGGTGTCGGATGGAAAGGAGAAGGCTAAAAAGAAGAAAGAAAAGACACCACTGGGCCAAGCAAGGTATGTGATACTAGCAACAATTTAATTATATACTAATTACTCTTTCTTTTTACATAATCTAACGTATTTCAATTTTTTCATAGGCTACCTAACACATCGAAGGCAACAAAGGCAAGACTAGAAAAACACGAGCACCACAAACTTGGCTCTGGTGGTTATA